>APFE030548693.1:0-16097 GCA_000404065.3 Pinus taeda
CACAGGTTCATAAATCCGTAAGAAAAAGCTACATGTATTTTCATAGAGTATAACTTAATAATACAAATGTTTTGGAATATCGAAGAAACGGTGGTGATTGCCCCTTCAAGTATTATAGTATGTTATCCTCCTGTTAAAATTCGTTATGTTCATGTTTCTTCTCCAAATTCATGCCACAATAGCTGCTAGAAATATTTCATACTTCCTACAGATTCATTTGTATTGATTTGTTAATGCATATGCTTGTATGAAGGGCTAAACTTACATATTTAAAACAACGCTACATGAATCATAGCACCCAACCTCTCTTTGTCCATTATATTTACTTGTAACTCAAATAAGTGTAGAAATTCTTATTGTTTCAAGCTATATGTGTTAAATATAGAATTCTTGATGCTTTGGACTCTATGTGATGAGTTATTCTTTCTCCTTATCCTCTTTCATTGACTCTGCAAAAGCTTATTAAACTGTACGTCCTTGAACTACTCGGCATCCGCTATTTTATGTGTATATTTTTGGGAACTGTGTATGTAAAGAAGTACCATAAATACATGACTTGTACCTTTGGATGAATGAACCAACCCACTCGTCTTGTATATATATACATATAGAACATATGTGATGTCTCCTCTTGCCCAAGAATCATTTTAGACACACCAATTTAGATGTGCCCATGCACTGGTCTTGTAAGAAATCCAAGGTTGTCCCTGGGAGCGACAACATCTTCTGGCGTCGTTTCTGGGGGACTTATTGAAGGATTTTCCCCATAGGATACAACAAATTGAACACTCTTTGTGTAGGTGAGCAAAGACATTCTGATTGCATCCACATCACCATGGCAACTCCACAACCCCCCATTATCATTTATCATCCTGGAATTTAAGAAGCTCCACACTTGCTCAGATACCTCTCAGCAGAAAGCCCCATTTTTATCTGACCTAGAGAAAATAATTTTCAGGAAAGTTTGGAAGGAGAAAACTCCTATTGCCTGCACTACCATATCATCAGTCTTTGAAGCTTCCTCATCTAGCTCTCAACTAGTTGTTACTCACTACTCAGGAATTACTCCTAAAACCCTTACATAACCTTCTTTCAGTCCAATCACTCCAACCACTGTGGTTGTGGCCCAAGTTCCTCAGGGAAACATCAGTCCCCCTCCATTAATCCAGATGGATCTTCTGGGTTTTTTTCTAAATAAATATGCCCCTCTTATTTACCTCAACCCCTAAGTGATATGCCCCAAGACTACCTAAATCTTCTGCTTAGGTTCGATGGGGAAGATGATAACACGACACAGAGACACATTGAAACCTTTTGTGCCTTTGCTAAGAATTTAAACGTGGAACAACTGGATGTGGTCATGAGACTTTTTGTACAATCCTTTGATGGAGAAGCCAAAAAATGGTTTAAAGCCCTACCCAATGCCTCCATCACTACCTGGGAGGAACTTGAAAACTCCTTCACATAGAAATGGGGTGAAAAGAAAAATCATGAGTACCTCCTCACAAATTTAATGCTATAAAGAAGAAGCCCAAAGAAGAAATCTCAGAATTTATCAAAAGGTTCAATAAATAGTACAATAACATGTCGGGTGAGATAAAGCCTCCTCCAGCTGCTGCTCGAGTGGGTTTTTTGGGAGCCTTTGAACCCAACTTCGGTTTTACTCTAAGGGAAAGGAAGTCCCTCACTTTAGATGAACTCCAAATCGATGCTCTTGAGGTGGAAGAAAATCTCATCTCATCTGGGAAGTAAAGACTAAAGAAAGAACCTATTGAAAATAAAAGAGGAAAAGAAGAGGCATCCTCCTCTGGTCAAGCTATAGAATCACCGGACCTATGGTGAGATGAACATGATAAACTCATCAGGAGTTTATCAGACAAGGTTGGGAAGCTTGAACTTGAGAACAAGAATCTGTCCAAACAGAATGCTCAAGCCAACAAACGGGGTTATAACCCACAGTATAGATGGCCTCCACTGCAAATACTTCCAAGGGAAAGAAAGGAACAACTTGATCAAATCCCTCATCCCCTATATTTAGAAGATGAGCCCGATGAACAATCGTTAGATACACATGAGATGCAGGAAAACTTGTATTCCACATTCCTTGAAGAAGAGCATGAAAACATGGCTCACCAGGAGATTAGTCATAACAGAGAAGAAGCAACAAATGAGGAGGATATGGATTATTATTGTAAACAGTTTGCAGATTTCATGCAAACACAGCCACACCGAAAATATGATCTAAGATCTTCAAAGAAGAGGTCAAGAGAACCATAACAAGAAGAAGGAATTGCTCCCCAAGTTGTCCCCCCAGTACTAAATAAAGGGAAAGGTAAGCTAAATCCTAACCCTTCCAGATAAAAGTCTCCTCTAATAAGGAAAGAAATAGTTCAGAGGGACATGTAGAAAAGGAGGCACATGTTCTGCTGAAAACTGCCAGTGGCAAGGAAGAAGGAACATAGCCAGGAGGTATAGAAAAAGTCCAACCCGCATTCAATCTTCAAAAGGAGCTGGAAAAGGTAAAAATTCTTGTTCCTCTGAATGAGCTTCTAAAGCAGCGTACTTATAAAGCTCAAGTCCCTTAGTTCATGCCTCCACCCACCTCAACACCAACCCATGACAGTTTAAACCTCCAAGAGGAGAGGCCAATGGTTGTTTTTGGGCCGCATGTGGAAGAGCTTGATCCTTCTATTGCACCCTTCTACGTGACCCTATTAATCCACGACCTCTTACTGCATAATTGCATGGGATTCCGAGGCCTCACACAACCTCATGCCATTAACAGTGATGGAATAGCTAGGCTTGCAGATCACCAGGCCCTACAAGGACCTGTACTCCTTTGGCTATAAGAGGGTCAAATGCTTGGGAATGATAAAGGATCTGGTGGTAAACCTAGTTCAAATGCCTATGAAGAGCGTGGTAATGGACATAATAGTGGCAAACATTCCCCCTCGTTTCGACATGCTCTTATCTAGATCTTGGGGTTCCAAGGTGGAGGGCTCTATCAAGTTAGATCTAACTTATGCCACTATTCCCACTTTTGGAGGCGAGCAAAGGAGCTTGCATAGAGAGTCCAGGTTTGTAAAAACTGTGACCTTAGCTAAAGACTCAGAAAACTCCCCAGTGCACTGGAAAGAAAGTGACCTCTCCTGCTTGTTCCTAGAAGAAGATGAGACCGTCTTAGAGGAAACATCAATAAGCCTAACAAGGCAGTTAGAACACCAGCACACAAATGAAAACAAAGTATGGAAATTATACTTTGACGGAGCAAACTCAAGAAGGAAATGGAGCTGGAGTATTGTTGGAATCTCCAGAGGGCATCTTGATACCCCTCTCAGTCAAGCTGGAATTTGAGGCAACCAACAATGTGGCAGAGTATGAAGCATTGCTCCTTGGGTTACAAACGGCAAAGAATATGAATATTGAATGCCTAACGGTCTATGGAGACTCTGAGCTAGTTTTAAGGCAGATCAGAAATCAGTGCCACGCCAAATATCCTAGACTGAGGACTTACCGGAACGAAGTGTGGGATCTAATTGAAAACTTCTTCCTGGCCTTTAATATCAAACTTTTGCCCAGAGAAGGAAACAGAATGGTTGACTCCCTTGTTTTAGCTGCAAGCAGTTTTAGACTCCCTCAAAATCTGCTCCTCATGCATGAGGTAGAAGTCAGATACAGACCCTCAATACCTGATAATGTCAAGCACTGGAAAGTATTTGAGGAAAAAGAGCAAGTGAAACGATTCATAGAAGTCATTGGGGAGTTTGCCCACTCCACCATCGATCAAGAAGAAGCAAATCAATAAGCCACTTCGTGGAAAGACACAGTGGCTGGGTGCAAAATTCTAAAACTGAAAGGGAATACCATCCCTCGTAGGTTATTCCCACTGGAAAGGATTTTTGATAAGGATGACGTAACTTCCAAACCCATGGCGCCGAACATAGACGATCAAGTGGAGGATTGCAATATTGATAAAAAGGAGGAACCCGAGATGATCAGGCTATTGAAAGGAATTTCCTTGCAATACAAACAAAGGTACTTAAATATATTCAAAATCTACAAGGATGTTTTTGCTTGGTCTTATGAGGATTTGAAAGCATTTGATACTAACATCATTCAGCATAAGATTCCTTTGAAGAGTGGAATAAAGCCATGCAAGTAGAAAATCAGGTAGATAAATCCACTCTTACTCCCCTCCATTGAAAAAGAAGTGAGAAAGCTGCTATAGGCAAAGATCATAGTGCCTTTAAGGTACTCTGAGTGGGTGGCCAACCTAGTTCCTGTTCGGAAGAAGAGTGGAGAAATAAGGCTATGTGTAGATTTTTGAAATATAAACAGGGCGTCGTTGAAAGAAAACTACTCATTTCCTAAGATGGATTATATATTGCAGAAGGTGGTTGGCTCAATCCGAATGTCCATGATGGATGGGTTCCCTAGTTACAACCAGGTGGCAGTCCACCCTGGTGATCAAAAGAAAATTGCTTTCACCACCCCGTGGGGAACATTCATGTATGCTCGCATGCTCTTCAGTATTATTAATGCAGGGGCCACATTTCAGAGAGCCATGGACATAGCTTTCACAGGGAGAAAGACAAATTCGTGGTGGTTATTTATATGATATCACAGCCTTTTCTAAGACTGATGAAGAGCACATCCTCCACTTAAATCTCACCTTTCAAAAATGTAGTAGGTATGGCCTTTCTTTGAATCCTAAGAAATTTCAATTTGCCTTGAGTGAGGGAAAGCTACTAGGACACATAGTAGCATAGGAAAGTGTGAAGATTGATCCTAAACGAGTCGAAGCCATCAGCCATATCCCTCTGTGTAGGAATAAGAAAGAGGTCCAAGATTTTTTGGGGAGAATAAATTTCTTAAGGAGGTTCATACCCAACTACGCAGAAACTGTCAAGGGTATTACTCACATGCTTAAGAAGGAAAATGAAGTCAAGTGGAGCCCTTCCCCCAGAGATTCTTTCATTAGAATTAAAGAAGCTTTGACTGAAACCCCGATACTAGTCAGCCCTTACTATTCAGTGCCTTTCTACATCTTTTCTTTTGCCTCTCCACATACTATTGCCGCAGTGCTACTATAGAAAAACAAATATGGTTAGGAACAACCCATCGCCTTCTTCAGCCAAGTCCTGAGGGATGCTGAGTTGAAATATGATATCTTGGAGAAACAAGCCTATGCATTAGTCAAGGCTTTGAAGGCATTTCGTATGTATGTGCTACAATCGGACATTACAACGTTTGTCCCAATGACAATAGTCAAGGACATCTTGGTGCAAGGAGACAACGAAGTAAAAAGGGGTAGGTGGATAGCTAGGATACAAGAATATGATCTAGAAATAAAGCCTACCAAGCTCATAAAAGGCTAGGGGTTGCCCAAGGTTTTATCCGAATCTAATTGCCAAGCTTTAAGGATAAACATGATCACAGAGGAAGGCAGACTAGAGGATCATCAAAGCAGGATTAGAACATATGAGCAGAAAATCTATGCCAAATATGAGGGATCACCCTGGTATAAGAACATCATTCATTATCTCTTATTCCTGAGGTGCCCGTTGCGGTTGGATAAATCCAAATACCGAAGTCTGAGATTGCAAGTGCAAAAATATATCATATCCAACGGTCTACTCTACAGGAAGGACCCGGTGAGAGTATTGCTGTTATGTTTGGTAGAAGGCGAAACCCATAAGGTGATTGAGGATTTTCATGGAGGATTTTTGGAGGACACTGTAGTTGGAAGACCACAACACATAAAATCCTTAAGGCAGGTTTCTACTAGCCTACACTGTTTGGGAATGTTCATTCCCAGGTCAGATCGTGTCAGAAGTGCCAAGTGTTTGCTGAGAGGCAAAAGCTTTCTCCTCTCCCCCTGATTCTAGTACATGTGGAGGAACCTTTTAGACAGTGGGGACTAGATTTCATAAGAGAAATAAACCCACCGTCCAGTGGCCAACACAAGTGGATATTGATGGCCACAGATTATTTCACCAAGTGGGTGGAGGCCATCCCAACTAGAAATTCTACGAACTGAGGGGTAATTAAATTTTTGGAGAACATATTATCTCGCTTTGGTTGTCCCTTCAAAATTATCACCGATAATGCTCAAGTCTTCAAATTTGCCAAGTTCATCAGCTTCTGCCAGAAATTCAGTATGATCATTGGGCACTCCATTACATACTACCCTCAAGGTAATAGCTTGGCTGAGTCCTCAAACAAAAATGTGGTGAGGGTGCTAAAGAAGACCATTGCCGAGAATCAGATGAATTGGGGCACCCAAGTGAAGTTTTCCCTATAGGCCAACCGGGTAACTCCTAAATGATCCACGGGGAAATCACCTTTTGAGCTAGTGTATGGTAAGGTTGCAGTCTTCTCGCTCCAATCAACAATGTCGGTGGCGAAGTTACTACAAGGAGAAGAGGAAGAGCCAAGTGCCTTAACGCGAAGGATAAATTAGTGAATCAAGCTTCATGAAAACAGAGAACAAGTGGGGGTCAAATCATCAAATTACCAACAAAAGATGAAATCTATGTTTGACAAGAAGGCCAAGGATCGACTACTTCAACCAAGAGATTTAGTGCTCCAGTAGGACGTCCAATAGGAAGACAAAGGCAAACACGGAAAGTTTGATCTGCTATGGTTTGACCCTTTCAAGATTGTAGAAGATAGAGGAAATAACACGTACATGCTTGAAAATCTGGATGATGAATCTATGGAATTGTCGGTAAATGGTCAGTTCCTCAAACTTTATTTCCAAAACTAGAGGTACGTGTCTTACACTCATTGTAAATACCGATGTGTGTATTGTAATTGTTATATGAAATTTCCAGTTTATGTTCAAAAGTCCACTTTCTCATAATTATCATTTGTTTAGAGATAACTCCATGCCCAATGGAAGGAAGGCTACCACCATTCTGCAGGTTCTCAACACCTTGCCAGCAAGGCACTATCCCTAGTTGGAGCCAATGTTGTCACTCACTGCATTACAAGTTTTCAGTTGATCAAAGTTGACAAAGAGTAGTGAAGTTTGAAGCCATCTTCTAGGTCACAGAAGAATCAAATCCAAATTGGACCTTCTCCATTTCCTAGTGCTCGGAACGAGCTTTCCAATGGTATATGGAAGGCCGAAAACGGACTCCTGGATCAGAAGTTAGAGCAGATTGAAGATACCCTTTCAAAGCCGAAAAGCAAAGAAAAATGGCTAAGGGTCAGGCTCATCACAAATTGCAATTAGGGCTTTTCTAGAACAACAGTAGCGGAAGGCAGCAGAACCTACGTTTGGTCACTCGTTGATATCGCAAATCGCAAGTCAGCAATCGGAGGCCCAGGGCACACAACGCATCTGCGGTTCATGTGTAAAGCACCAATATCGCATATCAGCAATCATAGGAGCAATGGGGTGCGCACAAGCACTTGGTCAGGAAAATTGCAGAGTGGCGATATCATGAAAGTCGTCGGAAATTGGGCCTTAATGTTAAAGCACAGGGAGGGACCGATTTCATTCTACAAAGGAAATCAATTGCAAAACCAAAGGCAAGCGGGCCTTTTCTCTCTCCTCCAAGGGGCCACGTGGCAGAGCACCATTGGTCGAGATGAATCCACATGGCAGTTGACGTTAGCATGAAGTGGCAGTACGAAGGACACATGGCACACAGATTTGGCATTTTTAGGGGTACTATGGGGGAATTTCTGGGTGACACGTGTCACCACTTGGGAGGTGCCACGTGGCACTGATGACATCATCAAATGCCACAATCAGCGATCACACAAAGCAAAGCCCCTCCTCCGCCAAAGCCCCTTCCACCTTGCGATTGTGATATGCGGGAACCTCCCCAGACACGATATTTTATACAGTGTAGTTAAAAAAGTTGTCGGGTCTGTTCCTTTCAAAGGTCGCATGCTCATTCAACACCCCCATCTCTGGACGACCTAGATCAACAACTCCCAGGCCTTTCCGCCCCTGCCATGTTTCTGTTTATCAGCAGGGGGGGTTTGAATAACAGTTTCCCCGCTAGGACCCTCTGCTACGTGTCACTCTCATATCATTTTACACCCCTCCTTCACTTACCACTTACCACTCATGCCCCCCTCAAGAAACCACTCGTCCTCAACTCCCTCCCTTGTGTTGCGATTGCGAGACCTCGGGTGGGACTTATCTCGCAATTCGAGGATTGCATGGTTCAAGGGGAGATATCAGAGACAAGTGTTATAAATCGCTAGTATGCGGGATTTCATATAACAAAGAAAGAAGCCCCCCCCCAACAGGAAGTCCCATGGCCCTAGCGCCTGAGGCTAAGCCCCCGGTTCTAGACCCCAGCCATATATAGAGAATTATAGGAAGAGGGTTGAAGTAAGGGGGCTTAAAGGGGATTTGAATTCTTCTGTTTCGTAATGTTTTAATGATAAGGGCCAGCACTGGAAAGTCCCCCATAGTACGACATAAGTGCCTTACCAGGCATATCAGGGTGTCGATAGTGTTCTGCAGAACTTTAATGGCGTGGTGGGTTAACGGTTGAGGCATTTAATATGGGAGATGGAGCATTCAAACCCGACATGAGCTAATCTAGAAAGGCCCTTTGTGACATAGAACCAAGGTCAATGCTGACAGAAGTAAACAAGGACTTAGTGGCCTGGGATGACTTTATTATCCAGCATGGTGCCCCCATGCTGAAGGAAGATTAAGTACCGACCAGGGGTCCTATGCTTCAATACTGCAGCATGAAACTGATAGCGCCCACTCCGAGCTTTAAAGGATGGATAGTTCAAATAGTAAAGGCAGAAGCGATTGGAGTCGTTGAGCAACACATGAGGCCATAACGTGAGCAAACTACAAGTTGAAGTAGTAGTGATCGCAGGGATAGGCATGAAGATATTTTATTGGCATTTTCATCTGATTGATTGACTTGTTTTGTTTTCTTGTAGCGTGTGGCCATTCAATGAGGCAATTAATGTTTTGTAATGTTTTTGGGCCATAGAGCCATCCTTTGCTGAGCTAGCCAGTAGATTTGACAGCTGAGACTCGGAAGAGGATATTTTGTTGTAGAAAATGTTCAAACACTCCCCTCTCCATATAAATAGGGGAAGCAACGCTTTTCACAGGTTCATAAATCCGTAAGAAAAAGCTACATGTATTTTCATAGTGTATAATCTAATATTACTGATCTTTCAGAATATCGAAGAAACAATGGTGATTCGCCCTTAGAGTATTACAGTATGTTATCCTCCTCTTAAAATTCATTATGTTCATGTTTCTTCTCTGAATTCATGCAACAATAACTGCTAGAAATATTTCATACTTCCTACAGATTCATTTGTATTGATTTGTTAATGCATATGCCTGTATGAAGGGCTGAAGTTATATCTTTAAAATTGCGCTACATGAATCATAGCACCCAACCTCTCTTTATCCATTATATCTACCTGTAACTCAAATAAGTGTAGAAATTCTTATTGTTTCAAGCTCTATGTGTTAAATATAGAATTATTGATGCTTTGGACTCCATGTGATAAGTTATTCTTTCTCCTTATCCTCTCTCATTGACACTGCAAAAGCTTATTAAATTATTAGTCCTCGAACTACTCCGCCTCCACTATTTTATGTGTATATTTCTGGGAACTATGTATGTAAAGAAGTACAAGAAATACATGACTTGTACCTTTGGATGAATGAACCAACTCACTCCTCTTGTATATATATACATATAGAACATATGTGATGTCTCCTCTTTCCTGAGAATCATTTGAGACACCAATGTATATGTGCCCAAGCACTGGTCTTGTAAGAAATCCAAAGCTGTCCCTAGAAACGAGAACAACTTGCATGTTGTATGACCACTCCCATATCTTCCTCCTATCCCCATAATGGCATGGCAGCCCGCACATCCTCTTCTCATTGCATGGAAACTCTCCTTCATGCCTACAACTTGTTGGTCGGCTACTCTATGTATCCGCGCACTGTCGCTCAGACAACATTCAACCCCATGGCCTTGTCTAAGCCCTTTCTCCTTGTGACGATATATTTCCTTTTCGATTGTTGCTCTTCATGTACTAGATTGTGGCCTAGAACCTATGTTGTCATTTACCACCCCCACCACCTCTCGATTGACTGCAATGTCCCTCTTCTAGCAGCTATAGTTGGCCCCAAATGTCCTGGCAATTGCTTGTTGCCACCATCGACTCCATGGTAGCCACACAAACCATTATTTTTGCACTCACTATCTATGGACATTGGTCTTAGTTGTTGTTCCAATAACTCAACAGAGAACTTAGCCACAAACTCAGCATTAATCTCTGTCCTGATGGTCGATTGTGTTGAGAAATATAGGGCAACTAGATTAGGTGATTTCTCTTACTTTGATAACAGCTTGTGATGATTTTTTACTTATTTTAATTAGATTCTTCTTCAATTTTATTATTATGGTGATCTTTTCATCAAATAACTACCAAACCATAGAGAACAATGAGACAATAGGACACAAGATATAGGAGATCAACTTGGGCCAAAACCTCTCCAACGAAGAGGAAAACCCACAAGAATTCTTCTCTTCTTATAGACCTTCAATTAACGAATTCCAAGACCTAGAACCTTGACCAAGACTCCTCCAAGACCAAGTCATACCTTGCCCTTTTCTTTCCAAGTCAAGCAATGTCAACCTTGCCTTAATACTGCTGCAACTTCTTCTTTTTCCTCAACTTCAACTTTGCAACACTAGAATTTAATCTTTGGCCTCTATTCCTGCAACCCTTTACCTTCTGCAACTTTCTACAACGTTTGCACATGTGATAAGATTAGGGAAATTTTAGCCTTTCTTCTCCTTTGCTTGCCTTGAGTTGATCTCCTTATAACTTCGTCTTGCAAGAGGGATCTTCTTCTTTCCTTGTTTCAGTTTTCTTGTGGTGACTGTACTTATATCTTGCTACTATAAATTGATCCCTCATTTCCTCGCACGTGTGAATGAGAATAGCCCAAAAAAGATTTTGCAGACTTCAATTTTCTTTTCTTGAATTCTTCTGCCTTTTGCTGCTCTTCTTTTTGCTTCCACAAGATGCTTCTTGTGAGTATCTAAGGGTGATCAACTAGCCTCTTATATATAGGCCTCTGCTCATGTTTGAAGGTCGACTTAACACTGTCCCTAGGCTGACATGTCCTTTTGATAGACCGACTTGCTTCTTTGGAGGGCCAACTTGATTATAGTGCATAGACAAGGCCTTGGAGGGTTTGATTCCTAGTCCTCAAAGAATATCGGTCCTCTTCGACTACTCTTATCTTGGATGCCCTACCACATCCTCAAAGAGTATCGACTGTCATATGCTTACCCAATCCTCCATTATTTCTTCCCAATATGAAGACAAGAATGACGTGTCTCTCTCTCCCTCTCAACTAGGGAGGATATATCCATTCCAGTAAAGGAATGTACCCATTCCTATAAAAGGAATGTACCCAAGATCCCTCTTATCCAGGGACTTATCCAAGCTCCCTCTTAACTAGGGACTTGCTTTCAACAACTTTTGGCTCTAGGTGGAGATCATGGTACTCTCAGCTACTTGTGGGGCTCCTTCTTTCAATGTCATGAAGTTTATTTTTTTCATTATGGAGCCTTCACTAGTTGTAGGGCATCAACCATCCATCACTTTCCTTCACGAACCATATCAGTGATGTCATCCTTCCCTTCATCGAAAATTGATCTTCTAATCCACATCTGACTTTTCTTTATATTGCTAAGTCTTTCAGGTCATGTTTCCTTTAGGATCTTCCATCCAACCACATGAGTGGTCGTTGTAGGTGACATCTACAATCCTCTTTCGGTAGCCTTGTATTAACCCATCCAAATGTTGTTAAAAAATGATCATCAAATCACAGTCACTTTTTTTTGTGATGGACTTTCATCATGACATCTTGCTTGTCTACAACATCCTACACATACATAAACACATCTCCAAGACTTCATATGTCAAGGGTGTCCTTTCTTTAAAAACCTTATCATGGTCTTATTTTCCACGAAGATGTCAGGATCAATTCTTCTATTTATCGGATGTTCACTTCCCTGTAGTTGAGTATTTCACGATTTTTTCTTTCTTTCTTCACATATTGCTTCCGAGGGACTCATAGTTCCTTCATGTTTGTCAACTACCTCATATTCCATATGAGGACATATTATGTTGATTTCATCTTGTCAATATGTGAACCATGCCTTCATGCATCTTTTCAAAGGAAGAGATCCTTTTTTCTTTGATCATGCTCATGGGGTGGAGCATTTACCCATACTGTCTGCAACTATATGATGACATGACTTAAAATGTGTACATACCTCTTGTCTTCTTTTGGTCATCTATACTTCCATTGACAACTTCCTTTCCTTGATTGAAAGTACTTCAACCATCTTGACATATTGCACTCCTTTGTCACCATAGCATCATCCTTCTAAACAATGTATTCCACACAGGGTGGAATGATCAACAAGACATTTATTCCAAGAAGAGGTGAACCTTCTAATGAAGATTATGACGAAGGATCTTGATTATTCTGCAAATGCTCCTTCCAAATGGTGATGATGTGTGATGAAATATTTTTATCCCTTTTCATGTAAGATGACTTTCTTTTACTAATAAGTACTACTTATGACTACTACATTCATGTAGACTTCTACTTCAGCTATCTCTCAAGCTTCTCTAATGATGTCATGAGCTCTTGTTTCAATCAAATGCAAATTTTAACTTTATCAGACATTCATAGTTGCACAATTAATCTGACATGGTACTCAAGGATCAAGAGTTCTTGTAGTTCCCTCTTTCCATCATGCTTAGAATAGAGAATCATCCTGTTCTCCTTCCTTTGTTTCTTTCACCTGCACTATTTATTGACAAGTACCCTAGGAAGCGTATATGATACCAAAACATGATGTCAAGTTATCTTTCAAAGTTTTCTATGTAATCATGAGGTCACCCTAGGGTTTCTTAGTTCAAACCCTAGATTAGATTATCTTCCTCTTCATATCATACTAGGGTTCATCCTTTGCCCTAGAATACTAATAAACCTTAGAAATCAAATCATATGAAGCAAATACCTTAAGTTTAGGGTTTCAAATTACTAGGATTTCTCATAAACCATTTAGAGTTTTACAGTCCAAACTACAAACCCTAGAGCCATATCTTCAACTCTAAAACATCTTATGATGGATCCTTAATAAAATATGCCATACATACCTCATGGTTACTTACCTTTGTCGTGGAGACTTGCAATTCTGAATGCCATCTTCATTGCTTTGCCTTAGGGTGTGCAATAATCTTCACTATACTCATCTTCTTATCAAGAACCTTCCTTCAAGTATATGGTTGCCACAGATACCTTGATTATTGAAATTAGGTTTATGTCTCTTTCAAAATTTAACTACAATTACACAAGTATTCATGCAAGACTGGTAGCTTACAACTATCTCTAAGAAAACTCTAGTGATGGTACTGGATCAATATTTTCTTGATGACTGGGTTGCTTCAGATCTACTTACTTCTTCCAAACTTCTTCAAAGAGATTTTACACACAGAAATTAGATCCTTCTTTAGTACCACTTGAAGGTCAGTGTTCTTTTGATTGTTTGGTTCTTAGAGAACAAATGTATATGTGGTTGGTGATTTCTTTTTTTGTGCCACGGGGACTCGATCACCACAAGATTGAACTTGTAAGTAGAGTAGAGTAGTAATGTCCCAAGGACACATCTTGAAGATGAGATCTATGCTATCACAAAGATAGAGAGATCTATGTTTCAAATTTTCAACAAGCTCAATTTTTTTGACAAAGTGTAATTATATGTATGTACAGATGGTGATAAGTTCTACGAATCAAAATTTCACTCAGTTGAGTATCAAGTCTACGTATGCCCAAAAGAGGATCAGATCTTGGGATCCTTCTTGACATAATGAATTTGAATTGTACCTTCCTTTTGGAGTTTCCTTTATCAACTTTTTGCTAGGAGATCTCAGTTCTTGAATGGAAACTTCAAAACAATTATATTTACCTCAAAATCTCAGATATGTGGTTGCTATTATAAGTTTGACTTCATGGAATGGTGAAAACAATTCAAAATCTTTCTCCTCCTTGCAATGAATTTGACCTTCAAAAGATCTTGATGGTAGATTTCTCGGGCCTTCAAATCAAAGGTTGAGGTTTCTTTTACACTTCTTCATTGCCTCTGTTCTCGATCTAGTAACTAGGGTTCGAAAGAATTGAGCCGAAAATTTGATCCATACTTTGCTCTAGGAGGAGACACTTCTTTAAAATCCTTGTAACTTCTTGTGATCTGAATCTTGCCCTTTTTGGTCCTTTATTTAAGAGATCTTAGCTTTGATACCATGTTGAGAAATCTAGGGCAACTAGATTAGGTGATTTGTCTTACTTTGATAACTGCTTGTGATGTCTTTTTACTTATCTTAATTAGATTCTTCTTCAACTTGATTATTATGGTGATATTTTCATCAAACAACTACCAAACCAAAAAATAACAATGAGACAAGAGGATACAAGATGCAGGCAATCATCCAGGGCCAAAATCTCTCCAACTAAGAGGAAAACCCACAAGAATGATTCTCTTCTTATAGACCTTCAATTGACGAATTCCAAGACCTAGACCCTTGACCAAGACTCCTCTAAGACCAAGTTAGACCTTGCCCTTTTCTTGCCAAGTCAAACAAAGTCAACCTTGCCTTAATACTGTTGCAACTTCTTCTTCGGCTCTGCAACACTAGACTGTAATTTTCGGCCTCTCTTCCTGCAACCCTTGACCTTCTGCAATTTTCTGCAAATTTCGCATTTATGATAAGATTAGGGCAATTTTAACCTTTCTTCTCCTTCTCTTGGCTTGAGTTGATCTCCTTCTAACTTCGGCTTGCAAGAGGGATATTCTTCTTTCCTTGTTTTGGCCTTCTTGTGATGACATACTTTTGTTCTGCTACAGTAAATTGAGCTCTAGTCTCCTCGCATGTGTGAATGAGAATAGCCCAAAACAGACCTTGCAGACTTCACTTTCTTTTCCTTGAATTATTCTACCGTTTGTTGCTCTTCTTTTTGCTTCCATGAGATACTTCTTGTGAGTATCTAAGGGTGATAGACTAGCCTCTTATATATAGGCTTTTGCTCATGTTTGAGGGTCGACTTGACACTCTCCCTAGGTCGACATGTCCTTTTGATAGGCCAACTTGCTTCTTTGGAGGGCTAACTTGATTAAAGTACATAGACAAGGTCTTGGAGGGTCTTTTGACTCTAACTTTGACTCATATAATTTTGTTTATAATATGTAACATGCACAAGAAGGGTCTTTCATACACGACAATGACTCTTATGACTTGTAGACTCAATAACAAGCCCTAGAAGCTCTCAATGGGAGCTTGACCTATAAAATAAATTTCCTTGAGCACGAAACCCATTCCCTAAGAATAACAATGATAAATTTATTTTTCTCATTACATCAAATACATAAAATCATGATTACATATGTCATTATGAAGTTCAAACCCAATTACATATTTCAACTACCTGTGAATGTTGGTCTTAGTTGTTGTTCCACTAACTCAACCAAAAACTTAGCCACGAACTCAGCCTCAATCTTTGTCTTGATGGTCGATTGACGACTTGGCTCCATCTTGGCTTGGCAATTGCAGGTGGGTCTGACAAGCCACTAAGCAAACACCCCCCTTTTCCTCTTTTTTTTTATTATCTTACTTGCAACTAAGATTTTGAATTCTGCTCCCCCCATGTTAATTTTTTTTGTGTTTGTAGCATAAGACTAAGATCCTTTCAGCCTTAAAAGAAATCCACCTGGTACAATGCGTTTGAACCTATCCCCTTGTGATCTTGTACAAATGGTCACCTTGAGATTGGTTCTTAGAGTTCATAGATTTGATACATTGTTAGGTCTCTTGCGTACCTAGCACCTAACAATCCATTGACCTAGTAGATTACAAATCTACTGCATGAATACACAAGTAGGTTCTTAATTTAAATTAGCAAAAGAAAAACCATAACCAATCTCACAAAAAAATGACACAATACATTTTTCCCAATCAAATCAGTTCTTCATTAAAATTTTAAGAACGTACTT
>APFE030548700.1:14697-57999 GCA_000404065.3 Pinus taeda
CGTATGTAAGGAAATGATGCTCACAAACAAAATAGATTGTTCATATGCCTTCTCCTCTACCCTCCAAGCTCCTATTTCCTTGCGTTGTTTCTCTTGGGTGATCCATCTGTTACCAAGTGTAACACTGATCACTCACACTGATCTCACACCCTGTAAAACTGCGCAAATCTAAAGGAATGAATTCCTTCTGCATGGATGAGTTTTGTTTATAGGAAAACTCATGCAATTGATAGTACACTGTCCCTGTCTTTAATCACAACCGGGCCTTTCTCTGAATAGACATGCATGAGTTACTGATGAGAGAATCTTCAGTTATCTGGAGTACACTAGTTGGATGCATGCATGCATTAACTGACTGAACTCACAATTAGTTCCTCAAACAGTTTGGAACTAATTTAACTGAACTTAACTCAATAAACTGAGCTAACTAATTACAACTCAAATATAACTCATCCTTATCTCCTTAATTAAGGGATAATCTCCTTAATTTAAGGGATAACTATTGCATGACTTCACAAAGACTTCTAGCTTGGATTTCTCCAACTAATTAACTCAAGATGAATCAATTAATTATTTTTCAAGCATCTTATGAGACTAAATTGGAATTTTAATTCAAGGACAAATTAAAATTGGAATATTCTTGTTGCCACATTTCAACACTCCCTCTCAACAAGAAAGGGATTATCTACCACCTCGATCTTGTCTCTATGGAACTCGAATTTACACTTTGACAATTCCTTTGTCAAAATGTCAGCATCTTGCTCCTCGGTTGAAATATACTGCAACAACATGATCCTCTTCACCACACATTCTTTGAGATGATGATACCAGATGTCGATGTGCTTGGACCTATCATGAAATACTGGATTCTCAGAGAGTTTGATACAACTCTGATTATCACAATAGAACACAGTTGGATCCATCCTCTGATCAAATAAACCAGCTAGAATTTTCCGCATCCAGATGGCCTCACATGCTGCCTGACTTGCAGCCAAGTATTCAGCCTCTAGTGAGCTAAGTGCAACCGACCTTTGTTTCCTGCTATACCAAGAAACTGCAGCTGACCCAAGGTTGAAAATTCCTCCTTGTGTGCTCTTCCGATCTTATGGACTCCCTACCCTATCTGCATCAGTCAAGCCCTGTAGCTTCACTCCCTCTGTTTGTCTGTACCATAATCCATACTGAGATGTGCCTCTGAGGTATCTCAATACATGCTTTGCCACCTTCCAAAACATATTGGTAGGATGAACCATTACTTGACTCGGCTGGTTCACGGCATAGCACAAATCTAGTCATGTGTTCACTAAGTACATTAGTGAACCCACAAGCTTCCTTTACACAATAGCCTCTACTACTTCTCCTGAAGTAGCATCCTCCTTCCTCTAGTTAACTGCTAGAGGAGTCTGCATGGGCTTGCACTTCTCCATGTGTAATCTCCTGAGTATCTTGTTTGCATACTTTCCCTGAGACACAAATAACTCTCCATCCTTCTGCCATACTTCCATGCTAAGGAAGTAATGAATGAGACCCATATCTTTCATCTTGAATTCTCTTGCAAGGTCCTCCTTTCAAGACATGTTCAATTGATCATCACCTTTCAATATGAGATCATCAACATAAAGTACAATGATCAATTGCTTACCTTTCACCATGATGTGGTACAGATTCGCATCTGCTTCACTATTTGTGAAGCCCAACCCGGTGAAGTAGTTGTCAATCCTGGTGTACCAAGCACAAGTTGCTTGCTTCAGCCTGTACAAAGCTCTCTAGTCGGCACATAGGCGAATCACGATCGAAGGTCTCAAAACCTTCTGGCTACTCTATGTACACCTCTTCCTCAATCTTGCCATTAAGGAATCCATTCTTCACATCCATCTGATGGATCTTCCAACCCATCTATGCTGATAGTGCCAACATCGATCTGATAGATGAGTACCTTGCTACAGGAGCAAAAGTCTCATCATAGTCGATCCCCTCGACCTGTGAGAAACCACGGGCAACAAATCCTACCTTATTCTTCTCCACACTACCATCAATAGCTTGCTTCACCTTGTAAAGCCAACGAGAAATCACAACTGACTTGTTCTCTGGTCTTGGAACCACATCCCAAACACTGTTACGAAATATGGAGTCATACTCCTCCACCATAGCATCAACCCAAATCAACTTCTGCACTGCTTCCTCAAAGGAAGATGGCTCAGTCTCAACACATTCCCCGGTAAGGGCCATATATCTAGTGTACCTCTCAGGTGACCTCCTCTACCTGTGCTGAGAAGATGGTGCTCCCACATTCTCTCTCGAATCCTCCAACAATCTATTAGCTTCTATTGTGCGCTTCCGTCCATCTCTAGAAGAATTTTCTTGAGTGGAAGTCTTCACTCCTGGATCCTCTGCATGCAGCAGCTCCACATTAGTCCGAGGTTCCTCCTCCTTAGGAACCAACAATTCCTCCACAACCTGTAGTTGAAGCTCCCTCTCAAGGAAAACTCGCATGGCCTTCTACTCATCAAACTTGAGATCTTTGCGAATCACTGTCCTCTGACTAGTAGGCAAGTACACCCAATAGTTGTGGGGTGTATCAATGTACCCCACAAGTATCCCCAACCCTGCTGTTGGCTCAAGCTTATTCCGTGCATCCTTTGTCACATGGAAATATACCGATGAGCCAAAGATCCTGAAGTGACCCATATATGGTCTCTTACCGGAGAAATATTTCTCTAGTGTCTTCATCCCAAGTATGTGATGCGGGCTTCTATTTTGCAAATAGATTTCTGTGTTGCATGCCTTAGCCCACAAATGAAGTGGTAGGCATTGGTCATGCATCATCGCCCATGCTACCCCTACAATAGTTTTGTTCTTCCTCTCGACCACCCCATTTTGCTGTGGGTTATGAGGTGCCATCAACTCTCATTTAATTCCTTCCGCTACATAGAAGTCCTTAACCTCTTGAGACACATATTCTCCACCGTTGTCGCTTCTCAAGGCCTTGATCTTCTTCCCTGATTCTTTCTCGACCAAAGCTTTGAACTCACAAAACTTTGAGAGGGTTTGGTCCTTCTTCTACATGAAATAAATCTAGCATTTACGAGAATAATCATCAATGAAAATCACATAATACCTTTTCTTTGTTGTGGATGCCATTGAGAATGGTCCACAAAAATCAGTATTAACACACTCTAAGATTGCTTCTACTCAACCGTCTCGATCATGAAAGGAAGACTTGGTGTACTTTCCCAAGGTACAACCTTTGCATGTGTCAACTTGCTCAAGTTTACCTTTGGGAAGTCCGGTAGAGATCTTTTGTATTATCTTCAAGGCCCCATGATGCAAATGGCCCAACTGCCTGTGCCACAACTCACCAATGTCTTGGCTTTGCACAAATTTTGCTTTCGAACTTAATGCTGCACAATCATCTACGTCTAGTTTATAGAGATTCTTCACTCGAATCTCGATCCTCTTGGTCTGAACCATGGCTATGTGTCTTAGGAATGCCTTTCCTTTACTGAAGACAACATCGTATCCTTTGTCCTCCAACATCACGATTGATACCAAGTTCTTCTTCAGTGCAGGCACATACTTCACATCTGTCAAGGTGAGAGGAGCTCCATGCTCCCTCTCGAAAGCAACCGTGCCCACTCCTGAAACATTGTACTTTCTGTCATCACCCATCTCTATATGCATCTTGAGGTCTTTCTCCTCCAAGGTACTAAACAAACTTTTATCGCCGGTCATGTGGAATGAGGCTACACTGTCAAGATACCAAACACAACCCACCATCGATGACACCATGCATGCGATGAGGGTAAAGTCCATTTCGAACTGAGAGGCTAGTGCCTCACCTTCCGATCCTTTTGAGGATCCCTTCTTGGACTTCTTCGATGGGAAATTAGTCGCATAATGTCCCATCGCGTGACAATTAAAGCATCTCACTTTAGACTTGTCAACCTTCTTCCCTCCATGAGAAGAATTCGATTTAGAATGGGAAGCCTTCTCCTTCCCTTTCCTTGCCTTACTTGCTAAGGCCAGATTTTCTTCATCGTTATTCTTGGATGAAGAACCATTTCGTGTGCTCCTCCTGATCTCCTCTTACATGAGATCCGACCACAGTGATTCCCAATTCGATAGTTTCTCTCTTCCATTCATAGAGTCCTAGTAGCTATTCCAACTCTTTGGAAGGCCAAGGAGAGCGAGGCTCACCATATCATTATCGGAAGTAGTTATTCCCACACTACTAAGCTCATCTCTGCAGGTGGTGAGCTTGTTCAGATATGTAGAAATAGTATCGCCCTTCTCCATCTTGATTCTTCGAAGCTTATCCTTGAGCACCAATTTCCTTTGGTTGCTACTGTTTTGGTAGAGGTCCTTGAATGTCTTCCACATTGAAAATGGAGTATCCTTCCCATGGAGACTCGAGACAATATGTTCTTGAACTCCCTCTAGGATGGTCTGTCTCACCTTCGCCACACACTTCTTCCATTTAGCCAACTCTTGTGCATTAGTTGAAGCTGGCTTTTGGATTTCTTGATCAATGAATTCCTTCAAGTCGTTGTCTTCTAATACAACCTCCATGCGATATTTCCATGCTATGTAGTTTGAGCTACCATCCAGGGCACACTCGAGTCTCAAGCCATTGAACACCATTGGCCAACCTTGAAGTATGACAATAATTTGATTTTGTACCTGCAATCCTGAACTTCAAACTTTGAATTCTCTTATCCGTATACTATTCACAGCTCTGATAACCTTTTCTCTAATACCATGTAGAAATTCTGACTGTATATTAACCTGATAATGCAATACAACTAAAGCAAAATACTTTAATCTACTTCTACAATCAAACTTGCAGAAGCTTAATAGATTTGAGCAAGATCAAGCATAACACATATAACCAGAAGAAGAATCAATGCACATGAAACATAGAAGAATACTATGGGGAAAGCCTCAACTAAAAACCCCACTCTCTGCATTATCATACAAGTGGAAATATATTAGGATTACACAATGCCTTAGCTCTCACAGCTATCCATCTCTCAGTACAATCCCTCACTAATGCTCACAGACAAAATAGACTGCTCATATGCCTTCTCCTCTACCCTCCAAGCTCCTATTTCCTTGCGACATTTCTCCTGGGTGATCCACCTATTACCAAGTGTAATACTGATCACTCACACTGATCTCACATCTTGTAAAACTGTGCAAATATCAAGGAATGAATTCCTTCTGCATGGATGAGTTTTGTTTATAGGAAAACTCATGCAGCTGATAGTACACTATCTTTGTCTTTAATCTCAACTGGGTCTTTCTCTAAATAGACATGCATGAGTTACTGATGAGATAATCTTCAGTTATCTGGAGTACACTAGTTGGATGCATGCATGCATTAACTGACTGAACTCACAATTAGTTCCTCAAATAGTTTGGAACTAATCTAACTGGAATTAACTCAGTAAACTAAGCTAACTAATTAAAACTCAAATATAACTCATCCTTATCTCCTTAATTAAGGGATAATCTCCTTAATTTAAGGGATAATTGTTGCATGACTTCACAAAGACTTCTAGCTTGAATTTCTCCAACTAATTAACTCAAGATGAATTAATTAATTAATTTTCAAGCAGCTCGTGAGACTAAATTCAAATTTTAATTCAAGGACAAATTAAAATTGGAATATTCATGTTGCCACATTTCAACATGTGGAAGGAGTTACACAAATAAGTGGGCCTGAATCTGCTAAATGAGTTAGCATTTGACTCTTTTGGAACAAGGGTAAGGAAGGAAGAGATTGTGAATCCTCCAACCTTGAATTTTCCGAAAACATTTCTGATCATTCTTATAAGATCTTTTTTAATAATTATCGAGTTGTTTTTATAGAAGGAAATATGGAACCCATCCAGGCCTGGGGCCTTATCTGGATGCAAATCACAAACAACATATACAACTTCCTTTTCTTCAACTGTTCTTGTGAATTCATTATTTTCTGCTTCACTGATTTTCCTGGGAAGATGCTGAAGATAACCTTCATGTTTTTTATTTGCTGCTGGGGATGATAATAGATTTTGATAGTATCTATAGGCCTCCTTTTTTATTTCCTCTTGACCTTTGACTTTTTCGCCTTCATTATCTTTTATACTATCTATTTGGCTTTGATTTCTTCTTATCATGGCTGCATTATGGAAGAACATTGTGTTCTTATCTCCAACTTTGAGCCATATACTTCACGGTTTTAGATGACACTCTTCTTCTTCCTTTATGTTTTGTCTATACATCTCCCAGTATGCCTATTTTTCATGCCATATGATCTCCTGTGTTTCCTCTTGCTGCTCTTTTTCCACTTGGATTCTATCAATTTTTTATTTTTTATTTGTTATTTCTAGTTTTATTATTTGTGTTTCTAGTTGGTTAATCCTTGCCCATTGTTTTAAATCTCTCCTTAGGGCTTTTAATTTAGTTTCACAAACTTAGCTAGGAGAGCCAATAATTGATTTTTTCCATTCTTCAACAATGATTTTTTTACTTTTCACCGTTGTTCCAAGTGGAGCTGAATTTGAAAGGGTTTGGGCCGAGATTTTCTAACTTCCCAAGGGTGAGAGGCACCAGTTTGTGATCTGATGCTATATTGTGGATGATTTTGGATTTAATCTCATTGAAGGCATTGGAAACTTTGTCTTGTATTAGAAATCTATCCAACCTTTCCTTTATGTTATTTTTCCCAATTCTTTTGTTGCTCCATGTATACTTTCCATAGCTTGGAGGCATGTCCATTAATTTTCATGCTTCCATAATAGATTATAACATTTCCCTATATGGATCAGTATTGTATAGTCCCCCAAATATCTCCTCTACACTCAGTACCAAATTGAGATCTCCTCCTACTATTAAGCCTTTGATTTGGTTCTGCATCAGGTAATTTTTTAAGGTGGAATAACAGAATCCCTTATCCCTGTAGTGGTTTAGGGCACAAATATTTATAATACAATATTTCTCTTTTGTTTTTTTTTTTGCAAGTCTAGTTTTATCCAATGCAACTCTTTTTTTTTCCTGAATGAGCTCCCATTTTTCAGTTTTCCATAGAGTGCATATCCTTCTCTGGAATTGAGGTTCCTTGATAATTTTTTTGTTTTTTCTATCATTGTTTCCATTTCCTTTCATTTGTCTTTGTATCCTAAATCATAAAGATATCTCGTTTCTCTGAGGTTATTACATATTTCATTGCCTTAAGTTTTGGCATACTTCCCATTCTTCTAAAATTCCAAGAGACTATATTCATTATCACTTGATGTTATGGGTAGAGGGACCTTTCCCTCTATTAGAGTGTGTGATTTTCTCTTTATGTTTTTCCAGAAAAGTATCCAGAGGTTGTCGGGTGCATAGAGCCATTTCCTTTGCCACAAATTCATCTCTAATTTCTCTGTTGGTTTTTCTACTTGCCATTTAGGGTGCTCAAGAGAGGAGAGGAGCTATTTGGAGAGGGTACAAGTGATTATTCGGTCAAAGGAGGAGGAGTGAGGGATTTGGGAGGGGATAGGTGAGGAAGGGGAGGGGTTAGAGGGGAAGGGTAGAAGGGGGGGGAGGAATATGGAGGAAAGGGGAGATTAGGGTCTGTAAGGGAGCCAAAGGGATTATAGGCCAAAAGATTCGATAAGGGGGGAGGGATTGAAGATGGAGGGAGGGGGGTCATTAGATGAAATTGGTCTGGTAGGAGAGGATGAGGGGTAGGGGGAGGGTCGAGGGAGGGAGAATGGAAACTTTGGGTTTGGTTGCTGATTTTTTCTTCTTGACCTGCTCCCATTTTGGTTTCTGGTTTTCTATTTCTTCTGTTTCTTGATTTTTAGTATATCTATTTTCAAAATGACCATATTCATGACATACCTTGCACTTGAATGAAAGCTGTTCGTAGTCTAGTTGTTGAATGTGAACCTAGCTATCCACTTTGATCTTGACTGCTTTCAGAAGTCCTTTTCCCGTATATACTTCTACACATATTCTCACGTAGGCATGCATGTTTTCCTTTGGCTCACTTCTGTCGATATATTTCCCCACTGCATTTCCTATTGCTTTAACAGATTCATCTCCCTAGCAATGTAGAGGAATAAGGGGGATCCTCACCCATACTGGCACTGCATTTGGTACGTCCAACTCTGGATCGAAGTCTGGAGTCCATCTGTTGAGATAAAGCCCTCTTGAAACCATGAAATATGGCCCGTTTCTGAAGATTAAATCTGTGTCCTCTTTCATTTCAAAATGGAAGGTAAAATATCCTATTCCACAAAATATGGTGGAGATTTCCCCATGATAGATGAGGCCCAGTTTCTTTGAACCCATTTGAGGACCGAACATGGATAGGGCTAGAGATCAGTAAACTATCCCACCAAACCACATTCAGAGAGGGACAGAGTAGCACATCGAGGAAGAGTGGGAGGGAGAATTATTGAAGGTATTTCATCGATTTTCTTAAAAATCTTTGATATGGATGGTCTAGGATATGACGGTCCCAAGGAGAAGAGCAAAGAGGCAAAGGCTTACAAATTTTCTCTGAGCTAAGCTAAAGCTCTGGAAGATGGGACTGGAATCAATTCACCCTCAGGAGGAGGATTCACATGTTCATCGCGTACCAGCCAAGGGCTACAAGCCCTGGGAGTAGGAGGCCCGGAAACCAAAGGGAAGGGTCATGCTCAGAGGTTCAATCCATCAAGGTGGGAGTAGAGTGTGCACGAGGGATTCCTTTTCCGTAAAAAAACACCTAATATTGATATTATAAACCTAAGGGATTATTAATATTATAATCCAAGGGATTAATAAACTCAAGAAATTAATATTATAAACCCTAAGAATAATATTATAAACCATGATATTAAACCCTAAGAGTATAAATTATAACCCTAATATTAAACCTTAATATTATAAACCCAATATTAAAATCCCCTAATATTATAAAGCTAATATTAAACCCTATTTTTGTAATGTAACAATGAGATGTTGAATAGATTACAATATATTGTAATGTTGCAATAATGATTTTCATATTGATTGTTGTATTGAGACATGGTTTGCCACACTGTGACGCTCGATAGATGTTTGTATCATTCTAGTGTTACAATATCTTAATCTTGTCGTTCAGACTAGCAAGGCCTAACCCCAAGGGCGTCAAGGAGAATTGATCTTGTGACCTCCCGATTGATGAGGTACTTAACAACGGGGACTCGACCAGTTGAGCTAACCCTTGGGGCTTGCTTGGGATGAATATTATAACCAAAGGGAATATTAATATTATAAATCAAAGAGATTAATAAACCCAAACTTTAACACCTCTAGTTGAATGACTGATGAGTTTTATTTCTTTTATTATGACTAAAAATTGAAAGTCTAGGACAAGACAGTTGAATGTAAATATCCATACTTTTGATGAAAATATTCACATTTTTGTAATAGATAAAAGAAAATTTACTTGTGTTTTTAACACTCCGGAGAATGTATTAAGAGTTATTAGGTGGAACTTAAGTCCTAAGTATCAAAGAAGCAGTTGGGATTAGTTATGCCCATTCTGCAAAGAATAAGCAAGAGAGACCAAAAAATAAAGTCATGGTTCTATATAGATGCCATGAAGTTGAATCTATCTAGAAAAATCTTATGGGAGAGAAAGACAATTATTTCCTAATTATAACCAATGGGAGAGAAATATTAGTTAGAACCTAAGAGCGAAATAAAGACGTTGCTTTACGGTTCAGGAGAAATTAGATTTTTGAATACAAAAGTTCCTAAAGTTGCTTCTCTGACATAAGGGAGTAGGACTTGGGGGTAGTTGGTCGAGAGGATCAGATTAGGGTTGGGAGGACCATAATAACACTTGATACATTCCCAAGAGGATATTAGATAAGTATTATATTAAGTTTAAGAAAATTTCAGATAAATGTGTCAAGAAGAATAGATTATACTGGAATCTGTATAAGATTTAATTTAAATAGTTTATGTTGATGACCCTTATATTTTACAGTGCTAACTTGTGATAGCTAAAGCTTTACTAGTGAGCTAAGAATCCCATGTGAGTAAGGTAAATGGTTATAAAGAATCTTGAAATTGTGTTTGCACAGGTACAAACCTTTGTTACTACGGAGTAATAGACTAAGTTTTCCCTAATCTATTTTCTTGTTTCAGTATGGAGATCATACTTAATTTCTTTACAGAAAGATAATATGGCTTAGGAAATTACTGTAAGTATACATACATACTTGTAGGCCTTTTTTTTATATATAAGAAAAAAAATAATATAAAAGAAACTAATCGAGGTTAGTTACCTCTGAGAAGTTATCAAGATTGAATGTATTTCTCGTAATAAGCTAACAATCAAAAGTTCTTATATAAATAAGTCTCTGGAAGGGGAGGAAACTCACTCACAGGTCTTGCCCAAACCACTTAGACTATACTGAATAGTGGTAATGTATATATATAAGCAACATATAAATGTATTCTTAAATCTTGGTGTCAACGAATGTTACAGTAGATAGAAAATACTCTGAAAAAGATTCCATAAATAACATTAAAGAAAGAGCAAATTGTTTTGTCAATAAATTTGTATAATTGACTTTAATCATTTTGGTAATAGAAAGCACTGTAGTAAATGGGAAATGCTTGAAAAAAATAAATATGAATATACTAGCTGCCAAAGTAAAACTTAAGTATCGCAAATATCCTAACCAAAAACACTTTTATCTTGCTCGAAATAGACATCATTTTAACCTATAATGTACAACATAAATTGAAAGAATAATTTCTAAATGGGGAAGAAAAAGATCCTTTTATAAAACGAGTATTGTAATAATAATGCAAACTAGTAGACGATCATTTAATGAAATTTGTGCAATTTACAAAGGGCGACTGGCATTAAAAGCTCTCATACATATATAAGGAGAAATTAAAGTCTTTAGAGGAGCAAACTCATAAAAGATAATAGTTCCAACTTTATTTTAGAAGAGCCAAATTTGTGCTAAAACCCTCAATGCTCTTTATTAAAAAATTGTTGGGTCAACCGACCATATATAGTTATTAATACAAATGTATAATCTATTACAATTGAAATGTTTTAAGAAATATCTCGGTAGCCTTCCATGAAGGAGGCACAACTAAATCAGTTTAAGGAGCCCTCGACATTAAAACCCTAAATAATGGAAGAAAATTGAGAACGACGTCTAGGCCTCATGGTCCAAACCCTGGTCAAAGACAGGAAAACTTGTAAGAACCTAGAAGTTGTATATTGAAAAACTTTGTCCTCAAAAGAATTGATTTCCAAGAAAGTCATAATGGGGTTTCTTCCTATATAGGGAATGGAGGCACACCTATGAGGACAAGAAGAGAAGGAATTAAGTGAGGAAACTTGAAAAACTAAAGAAGTCTGTAATAATTGAACAAAAAAAATGCTATGAACAAATTAGGTGTGCTTATAGTATAGGCACTGAAATTACTTGAAGATAGGAAATATGAGTTACCTTGCTCCATACTTGTAATAACGAAGAGAAAAGTTAGAACCAAAATGAGGAATTAAATTACGATAATGGAAACCAAACAAAAAATCTAGTTTAAGCACGGGCCTACCTAAAGGCGTTAGCTAAGAATAAAACCTTAACGATCATTAATACAAGTACTGTCGATTGGAAGAACCCTCGATTCTGTGTAGATCCGGTACTATGCATTTGTTACTACAAGGAAATTGCAGGATCAAGAAAACCCATTATAATGAGAAATAACATCAACAAAAATATAAATGTAACCATGAAAAGTTACAGTTTGAACCCTGGAAGAAACAAAATATCAAGACTCACCTATAAGAGAAATTTTTGGAGACTCCTCAATGTCGGCAAGTGCACAACTTCAAAAAACTATTTTACAAACCTATTAATCAAATAGAAATTAGTGCCACAAGGTTAGAGGGAGAAAACAAGAGTTAGGGAAGACATTGTAGCCATAGAGCTCATTTTGAGCAGGTATAGGAGAAAATGGAATTAGCGAGGTGAGACTAGGGTGGGTAGTTACATCCAAAACAACATCAACTTTCCCAACGATTGATCCAAACCTTGGAGAGACTCCACCTTGGATATGTAGACAAGTCGGGTATAACCTCAACCCTTGTCAAAGTTCCACAGGTTGCAACACAAATTCTACATGGGCTACAACTTGCATGAGTTCCAGACACTTCCATTCTTAAAAACATAATAATGGGTCTGGATCCAAAGCGATGATATCATTATTAAACAATATAACTATGTTAAAATTGCTACTATTGTGGAATAAAATATACCCATCCACGTAAATCCCATACTATGAATTTGCATACATAGTATGTATGAAAAGGTTGAACATAAAATCAATCAAGTCTTCTTCTGCATTATGGTTGTGCTGAAATTGTGTAGGTTATATTTGATATAATACGAAGGTTCGAACATCATATTGTATGGTGTGAATAAGAGAAAAACCATTTTACCATAACTACAAGGAAGACCATTATATGGCTATAATTATGATCACCAAAAGGGTACATAAGAAGAACCACATAATTATATTCCAAAAAGAAAAATTATGATTAAAGGGCAGAATAAGAGGATTCAAAATCCTATAACAACATCAAGTTAACCAAAAACATTTATTGCAAGAAATGAATGGTGGTCGTCCAATGAGTCCAAGAAAAATGCATGAGTTTGTGTGGACTAATCCAACATGGTTGTATGATTTTGCTTGATGAAATTTACCGTTATAACAACATCATTTGATTCTATGGTGCAGTTATTCACATTGTTAAAAAAAAAAAAAAACCATTCCATGGTATCATAATGCATTAATAAATTGTCTTTATTATGAGGGATGTTACAACTGGTATCAGAAAACATGCTCAAAATTGAGGCCTTTGGCTAACTATGTTTCCAATTTTCTAATAGTAAATTTTTTTGATCTTGCATAGTTAAGACAAAGCAAGATTGAATAAAAAGAAGGCATTATGATAGAACCTCATGAGGAAGCTAACATTGGTGAAGATGAGATCAATGTACACTTGGGGTAGCAAGCCCAGGTATTTCATAGGGAATTGTTGGAGATGATGAAAACTTTGAAAACATAAATATCAAACCTCCATGTTGATCATGAGCGACTACTAAAAACTAGTGTCGAGAAAGAAGAAATAATCAAGAATTCAACAAATAACACAAATTCCAAAACTGTAGAGGCAATGAAAGAAGATGAAAATAAGCAATAAAACCATAAATAGAAAGCAATGGAGGAACAAGGCAAAAGTTAGAAAGGAATTTTTAAAGAGGAGGAACACAACTTGTCCAAAATTCAAGTGAAGCTTGAAAATAAATCTAAAGTGGACTTACATGGAGAATTTCAAAAACTAGACCCCCAACGTAACCAGTGAAGGATTGGTTGCTGAACATAAATTGATATTTTTAAGTTTACGATTATTCCAAAAAACTGAAGGAAATGTTGGTCACCTATCAAATTGGCATGTGAAATAATCCCTCTGATGGAAAGAATTGCAAACAATTAACTTGGAGGGAAAGTAAGTTAACTAGGAGGAATTCCAATGATTATTTAAAGAAAATTATCTAACAAAATGATACTTTAATGATAAGGAAAATGAGTTTCAAGATTTGTAACTAGGAAAACTATCTATGGATGAATTAATACTAAATTTACGAATATGTTACGTTATATGCCTTACAGAAAGGAAGATGAAGAAAAAAAATTAGAAGTTCTTAAGTTGACTTCCACTCTCCTTCAAGGAAAGGATTGAGTATGATAACCGCAAGATAATGGATGAGGTTATTCGAAAGGAGAGGATTTCTTATCAACAAGCTAAAAAAATAATGATAACACAAACTCCTTGCTTAATAAGAGCAAATAACAGTCAATACAAAGCAGTGAAGGGGAAAGAGAGGATAATTTAAGAAAGGTGGTAAATGGGGACAAAATCGAGATTTGAGAATGAATAATGGAAAATCCCATAAATCACAAGTGCGGACCCAAATTGGGTCCAAAGAGACTAAAACTAGTAAAGGACCTAATGGGAAAGAGAGGGAGCCACTATCCTTAACTAACTTGTTTCAATACTAGTTGATCTTGGTGCTAGCCTAAGTTATGTTATCCCTAAAATGGTAAAAAAATTTAAATTAGTGGTTGAAAGATATAAAAATCCCTAGCTGGTTCAAATAGATACGAGTGCAAAAAGAAGATTGATTAGTTGGATTAAAGCTTTCTCGATTGTATTAGATGGAAAATTTAATATAATCAATTTAAATATATTACCATTAGGTTGATATAACATCTTGATAGTGGACTGGTTGGAAAGTCATAAAGCACTTGTTAACTGTCTTGAGAAAATAGTTACCTATATGTGTGATAGTGGTGAAACTAAAGTTGTTAAGGGTATTCCCAAACATGTTTTGTTGCATCAAATATCAACAATAAAATTAAGGAAAACAACTACAAAAAGGTGCCAACTCTTTGCCATTAAGATAGAAAATTCGCTTCGAGATAAAACAGTAAAATTCGAGGAATTAGTAGTGAAATGTTTTCAAGATGTATTTCCAGATGAGATCCTGAGACTACACCCCAAGAGAGAGGTATATTTCTCCATAAAGCTATTACTTGGAGTTGAAATCATATCCAAATCTCCTTATCAAATGGAAATCCTATATTTCATGAATTAGAAATCCAGTAGCAAGAATTGTTTTCAAAAGTGTATATTAGGTCATGTGTGTCTCCATGGGGTGCATTGGTCCTTTTCATTAAGAAGAAGCATGGGTCATTCAGGCTGTGTATAGACTATCATTAACTGAATAAGTTGATAGTAGAAAATAAATACCCTTTACCCCGTATTGATGATATTTTTAACCAAGTTAAGGGGGCAACAATGTATCATGGGTACAATGAGCTAAGGAACAAAGAAGAAGATATAATGAAAACAATGTTAAGAACCTGATATGGACACTATGAGTTGACGATTTTAACATTCGGGCTCACGAATGCACCAACCACTTTCATGTGCTTAATGAATTGTATATTCAACAATTTTTTGGAAAAGAATGTCTTAGTTTTCATGGATGACATATTAGGATACTAGAAGATGATGGAACAACACAAGAAACACCTAGAGTTAATGTTACAAACCTTGTAGGAAAAATAGCTATAAGAAAAGTTCAGTAAATGTGACTTGTTTCAGGATAAGATACAATAGCCATGTGATTTCAAAAGAAGGGATAGTCATGGATTCCAAGAAGGTGAAGGCCATTCTCGACTGGATAATACCAAAGGACATGGATAATATAAGATCATTTATGGAGATAATTGGTTATCATCACATGTTTATAGAGGTATTCTCTAAATTGGCACATCCTATAACCTCCTTACAGATAAAAGAGTAAAATTATTATGGACATAGAAGTGTTAAGAGAGATTTGAGATGATGGATCACTTGCTTATAGTTGCTCAAGTACTTAAAATAATAGATCCTGAAAAAGACTTTGAGGTGTTCACATATCCATGCCTAGAAAGCTTAGGGGGGTGTGGTTATGTAGGAAGGTCATGTTGTGGCCTATAAGTAAAATAATTGATAGAATATGAGAATAATTATGCATTCTAGAATAATTTATTGGCCTCATGTTCGAAACTTGGCCAAATAAAAGAAAAATCGTAAGAACCTGGAAGTTGCAGGTAGAATAACTTTGTCCTTAGAAGAACCCATTTCCAAGAAATTTGTAATAGTGTTGCTCCCTCTACAAGGTAGGGAGTTGGACCTATGAGGATAAGAAGAGAAAGAATTTAAGTGAAGAAACTTGAAAATTTAAGGAAGCCTGGAATGATTACACTGATAAATTACTATGATCAAATTGGGTGTAGTTCTAGTATAGGTAGTGAAATTACCTAAAGATAGAAAAGATTATGATTAATGCTACTCCATAACTATAAGGATGAAGAGAAAAGTCAGAACCACAATGTAGAAGTAAATGACGATAATGGCAAAAAAAAAAACAAAAAAATCCAATTTAGGCTTGGGCCTACCTGAAGGCAATGATCAAGAATAAAAAATTGGCAACGATTAAACATGTATCTTCAACCAGAAGAACCCTCAGTTGTGTGCAGACCCAATATTATGAATTTATGACTACAAAAAAATTGTAGGAGAAAGAATACCCATTATAATCATAAATAATATTGAGAGAAATCGAAATGTAACTACATGCAAAGTTATAAATTGAACCCTTGAAGAAAGCAAAATAGCAAGGCTCACCTGTAAGAGAAATGGATGGAGACTTCCCAATACCAACAAGTACTAGAGTTCTAAAAAAAAAAACTACAAGCGTGGAAATCAAATATAAATCAGTGTTACAAGGTTAGAGTGAGAAAACAAGGGTTAGGGTAGAGTCTGTAGTTGCAAAGCTCATTCCAAGAAAGGAGAGGAGAAAATGGAATCAGAAAGGGAGGACTAGGGTGCTTAGTTACATCCAAAACAATTTAAACTCTTTCGAGCCATTGATCCAAACCTCGCAAAGCATGCATCATGGATATGCAGACATGTCATTTGTACCCCAAATCCCCATCAACTTTCCATGGGTTTCAATGCAGACTATAGATTGCATGAGTTCAGAATCCTTCGAATCTTAAAAACATAACAGTGGAGATAACTCCAAAGTGGTGATATCATTATTAAACAACAATACGACTAATATGTTAAATGTTTGGTGCTATGGTGGAATAAAAGAGAACCGTCCAAGTAATCCCATGCTATAAATTTGCATACATAGTATGTATGAAAATTTTGAACATAAAATCAATTAAGTCTTCTTTCACATTATGGTAGTGTCGATAATGTGTAGATTATATTGATAGAACACCAACGATTGAATATCATATTATATGGTGTGAATAAGCAAAAAACCCTTTTACCATAATGTTGTCACCGTGACAATGGCCCTCCAAAATTTTTTCCTATGTCAATTTTGGAGCCTACAATAACTTTCATTTCAAGCCCCCTTGAGTCTAGCATGTTGTTAGATTTGTTGTATATGTGTTTTCTCCTAGTGTTTCATCCTCCTAAGTCAATGTTTCTTAAAAGTCGTCATTGAACCATTAGAAGCATTTGACTTAGTTATTTCTTGGTTAGGTGAGATCATGGTTTTTCTTGACTTAGAAGCTTTCCTTATCACCATGCACACACTTGAAAAGCACACAAAATATGAAAAAAAAAGCAAGAAAAGCACTTAGAAAAGAAAAATCTCACTTAATGTTGATGAATACATGTGCTTAACTTGAGTGCACTCTTTCAACCCAAAGAAGTGCACCCTCCTTAAGCGCACCCCTTCATACTAAACAAATGCACCCTCCATGAGCACACATATTTGTGTTGAAGACATGCACCTTGCTTGGATTCATGCATGAACCAACCTTGTTGGATGTGGGTGCACTCCTAGAAAATAAGATACTACTTAACTAATTTAACTAACCCATTCACTCAACGAAAAGTGGCACTCATGCATGAATTAGTTTTACATGTTAACTTCTTTAAATCAACTCAGTTAATCATTCCTCTTTTATAATCATTCCATATGAGTTGGGCACACAGTTGGGAATCAAGAATCTCTTCATCAACAAGTGCAACAAGTTTTACATGTCAAATATTTCCATTGCATTCCATGATTCCACTGCCAAATATTGCTTTTGTTGTTGCCGATACTTCATTTTTCAGTTTTTTTGATGGAGTTTATGCTGAATCTTCATGTTTCAAGTGTTTGTTTTTTGTTGCATGCAAAGACTATTCACATTCTTGAAACCTTTCATCTTCCACCATGCCTACAAAAGAATCTATAAAGCCTTGTAGATTTTTTTCCTCATCTTAGCATCAAATCCTAATGTTCAAACGTGTTTATGAGCTTGCAATAGGAAGAGCACACTTCTTGAGCTTGAAGCCTAATCAGTCATGAAAAATGCGCCCTATTTGATCAAGTTTTCCTCAAGGGTGCACTTCTTCACCATGAAGGATTGTGCCCTCCGTTGAGCACATGAGCTCATCAAGAAGGCATGAAGCATCTTCATTCATATCTTTGGCATGAAACAATTCACCCTCCTTTGCCTTAAGTGCATGGGCACACTATGAAGGCTTGAAGCATTTCTAACCTTCTCATTCATCCCTTTAGAGTGTGGCAATGTGCCCTCCTTATCCCCTTGAGCACATGGGCGCATAAGGAAGACTTGAGTCCCATTATTCCACCCCTTTGACCCTTCAGGGTGAGACAATGCGCCCTAGCTGATTTTTTCCCCTTGCCTGAGCGCATGAGCACACTGCAAAGCCCCAAATGACCATGCATGTCCCCTTCATGCTTTGAAAGCAAACCCTTCTAGTTTGCATGCCTATTTTCTCATGCATGTAAGTTATTTTATGCTATCATTCATAGTTTCTCATGATCTATCATCTATGATGGCTCTTTTTATGTGATTTTCAAGTATTGCTGCATAGTTAGGTTTTTTAAAGTTATAATACTGTCACTATGAGTGTGCTTCCCCAAACAGGTGTTTGTGCTACAAGTATTACCACCGTGTTGTCATTTTTTGGAGACATGTTTCCTCACAAAGTGACCTCCAAAGAAGTTCCAGAAGAAATTTTTGATGAACCTACGGAAATTACAAGGCTTGATATTCCCATATACGCAGATAATCAATGTTTTATTGATAAAGATACTCAAGTCACATGGAGAAAAATATACAACAAATTCATGCAGGAGAAGGTTCCTAGGGATTTAGAATATTTTCATGCATATTTCAGCATTAATAAGTTGAGGATGCATAAGATCGCATGCATATTCCTGGTCATGTCATGTGCAAAAGTAATTGAATGGATCCTTACGCATATGGATTATTATCACATTGTGATACACAATGAGAGTGGTGATTAGCTTGCCACCTATTCTGGTGAATACATGCAAACATATTATAAGATGCTCAAACCCAATGAATATGAAAATGGCCACTTCTACATAAAATGGGAACCCTTGGCACTACTGATGTTTTTAAGATATGGTGTCGAAATCCTGCCAAGTTTTTCCATCGCCCGTCCATATTTTATCCGATGAATATTCGTAGAGATGTTTATCAGTACTTGATAACCATGTATTTTCAATTATATGGGCTTAAGAACACTAAGGTGTTCCAAGAAAATTGGATATACATCCTCAATATAGTAGTTACTTATGGGAGAGTTTTCAATTGGGTAGATATCCTATCATTTCAGCTGCAGTGTCAGGTCGGGCAAGAAAAAACATCTTTACAGGAGAACATGCACCAAAATTATACACGTCTGTATTTCTATTGGACGATATTTGTGCATAATATACATTTCTAGGAATTAATTAGAACTGGATGTGAGGAGAGGTTCCTAGTTTACTTCCATTGCAGAGTGTTATCAGAGACAAGCTTCAAAGGCGTATATGAAAAATTATATGAACATTTATTTCCATTCATCTTTCACAAGATTTTTGACATTGATCCTCCTTGCATGAACAATCAAGTGAAGAAGCCACTTTGAGATATCACAGACTAGTTTTCAGCTCCATAGGGTACATACATTAGGTGCTTCTATTATCTTACATAGCCTCATCTTACTCCATGATATGTGACCAAGAAAGTGGTCATGCAAGAAGTTGCCAATCAGTTAGACAAGAGATTGTTAGGGATTCTTCACAAGAGAAATAAGACCCCTTGGCCTATCTTTCCATTAAGGATCACATTGTACGAATTAAAGAGTCACAAATTGAGGGAAACAAAGATATAGGATATATATCGTCTACATTTCACCACTAAATACTTTGATGGATATGATCCTAGGCAATTTTTTAGAGAACACTGTCAAAGGATCAATCACAATATGGGGTACTCATCCATCTCCACAATAGAAATGAGAAGATAAAGAAATGGTACAATGCCAACATGAAGACACATCCACTAATGGAGGCTATTTCACCCCATGATCCACTAGATTAATAATTTCAAGTGCATGAAGAGGAGGGGATAACACCTCATGCAAGGAAACTAGCTCCTAAGAAAAGGATCAAATATTCTTTGACATGTGAGAGTAGTAAGAAATGGAAATTTGATCCCTTGAACGTAGGAGTTGTTCAAGCAGAGAAAGAGGGAGGAGAATTATAAGAAGAAGTGTGGAAGAGTTAAAAACATGAGTTGCTTTAGAAGCAACAAGTAGAAGAAGATGGGGAGAGGTGGATAGAAGAAGAGTAACACAGGCAGTCCCAGGACAAAGAAGAAACACAAATATTGGAAGAAGAACAGTTGACTCAAGAGCTAGAAGAGGATAATTTTGAGGAAGAAGATACCATCCATCCAATGGAGGAATAACTAGATATTCTAGGAGAGCATCCTCTCATAGGTGTTCATCTTCCATTTGGGGATATGAGGATCACACCTCCACCAGCAGACCGAGTAATGGATGTATGCAGTGTAACATTCGATTAGTTTAAGAAGAGGATCACAAAACAAAGGCATTGATATTTGTCAAAGGATCCTCAAAATCTAGTCTCAGTGTCCACAAAGAAGGTGATCACTGCCAACACTAGAATAAATTCAAGGGAAGTCATGATGGAAAATGTTATATTCGCTACATCAACATAATATTACTCTGAGTACTTGTTGAATGATAATTCTATGTTGAGAAGAGAACTTGTTACGGTGAAGCAACAAGCAAAACATCTTGCATTGGAGAACTAGCAGTTGTCATCACCAAACGTCAACACCATAGAATGGAAGTCAACCATACAAGAATAGCTGGGGCCAATGGAGGATACATGGTTTGACTATATGATGATATGATACTTATACATCGGGTCATGGCTCCTCTCATTGGAATTCTGAAGAACACAGAGGAAGTGGTGAAACTCCTGAAGCCAACAAACATAGGAGTTGACCAGATGCAAGAGTGGATTGCCAAATATCGAGATGCTTTTCCACATTTGGAAAAAAGTGATAAAGTTGTTGCAAAATTAGATAGGTTTTAATTAAAACTCCACCTATAGAATTACTCGCATTTTGGAGCACAATTGGTTAGCAATATGGTTGCGTAAAATCGAATGCATAATGGGTTTGAGTCTCTAACACAAAAACAAGGATTCCTGCCATCAGATCTCTTAAAGCAATCATAGGTAGAGAAGTCATGTTCTAGGAGATAAAGGAATATATTGAACAAATTAAGAAGGAAACAAAATGGGAAGGCTTGGAGGTAACCAAAGACATCATTCAGCAATACGTATTTACATAAGTCAAAGCACACCTGAAGCTCTCATGGTTGTGGAATAATGTACATTCAATCTCCAAGAACATACTCAAAGAGGCGTTTGAGGTGAAGATGCATTAAAAAGGGGAATTACCAATTCAACTCAAAGCCATCGCAAAGGAGTTTAGAGAATGGCACACTTACATTACAAATGAACTCCACGAGGAAGCAAATGATTTATCCATTTGGTGAGTCCTTGTCCCATTGTGAGTTTTATCTTATTAGGCTATCGTCTCATTTGTATATTGTCTTATGTAATAAATTTTATGTAATAAAGTCCAAGGGACATAGGTGGAATATGAAATGACACACATTGGAATGTAAAGCGTCATGAATGGAATATGAACATTCATAGAAGTCAAAGAGCCAAGAGGAAACTCAAAGTTCATTGTCAATTTTTATAAATAGCTCCTCATAAGTCAAGCAAAGGGATTTTGGAAAGCTTTAGATTCTAGAGGTCTTGACTTGGCTTCTCTTGTAAGACATAAGAGATAGATCATTCTTTGGAGAAGAAAGTTGTAGCTTAGTGTTCCACTATTGGATATAATTTTTCATTCATGTAATAGTTTGCTTGGGATCTTACACTTTTAATCATAAACTCAATGAGTCAACATTCCTTTATACATGTATGATAGATGTAGTTGGAATATTCTGGTTATGTTTATGGTATATGTTGCTTTATTTACATGCTAAGTTATTGAACTAATTCGTTGATTAGTTATGGATATTATTGAGTGAATGTTGTTATGCTTTAACACTTGTTGTTTCTTATGTGGACTGATCTGCAGGTACAAAACAAGTCTTTCTCTTTACTCCCAAGTCCCCCTTTAGGATAATATTATTATTTTTCTAACTTGTGGCTCATTTCCCTCACTAGCCATCGAAGTCTCTCTCATATACCGTACATTGGATGTCTCACAAAGCTCACATTCTTGCTTCCCCAAAGTAGTGTGTGTTGTCTTGTGTTATTTGGTACCCAAGACATATCTTTAAATCATTCCAATGATGGTCATACCATATGAATGGATGGGACTCCTACACCAAAAATTGTGAGGTCTCATTAGGACTTGACATTGGGGATATCCCCTTACAATGTTGGCATCATTCAACATCATCAACACATAACTATAAGGAAGACCATTATATGGCGTAAAAACATCGATTACACCACAAGGGTACATAAGAAGAACCACATAATTATATTCCGAAAAGAAAAATTATGATTAAAGGGTGAAATAAGAGGATTCAAAATCTTATAACAACATCAAGTTAACCAAAAACCTTTATTGCAAGAAATGAATGGTTTTCATACAATGAGTGTGAGATAAACACTGTATTTTATGTAGAATAATCCAACATGGTTGTATGATTATGTTTGATGACATTTACCCTTCTGAAAATAGAATTTGCTTCTATGGTGCAGTTATTCACATTATTAAAAAAAAAATTCTCTATGGCATCTTGATGTGTTAATAAAATGTATTTATTATGAGAGATGTTACAAGTGGTATCAGAGCCCACACCTAAAACTAAGGTCTTTTGCCAATTATGTTTCTAGAATTATCTAACACCAATAATTTTTGATCTTGCATACTTAAGAAAAAGGAAGGTTGAATAAAAATAAGGTATTATGGGAGAACCTCTTTAGGAAGCTCACATTTGTGAAGACAAGATTTATGTACACTTGGGGCCATAAGCCTAGGTCTTTAATAAGGAATTGTTGGAAATGATGAAAAATATGAAAACTCAAATATCAAACTTTGTGTCAATCATGAGTGACTACTAAAAACTAGTGTTGAGCAAGAATATATAATCAAGAATTTATTAGATAAAACAAATTCAAAAACTATGGACACAATGAAAGAATATGAAAATAAGGAAGAAAACCATAAATGGAAAGTAGTGGAGGAAGAAGGGGAAAGTCAGAAAGGAAGAGTTGAAGAGGAGTAATACAACTCATCCAAAATTCAAGCGAAGCTTGAAAAGAAACCTAAAGTGGAGTTACATGTAGAATTTCAAAAGCTCAAACCCCCAATGTACGATGGAAATCTAAGGAAGCGACAAATTTTTGGTTGCTAAATATAAATCAGTATCTTCAAGTTTATGATTATACCACGAAATTGAAGGAAACTTTGGCTACCTAACAACTATAGGGGAAAGAGTCCTTATGGTGGGAAAAAATTTGAACAAATCATAAAGTGGATAGAATGTAAGTTAAATGGGAGGAATTCCAATGATTATTCAAAGAAAAGTATCTAAAAAAATGATACTTTGATGATAGGGAAAAGGAGTTTTACAATTTGAAACTAGGACAACTCGAAATGGAGGAATTGATTACTAAAATTATGCATTTGTTACGTTACGTGCCTTAAAGAAAGGACGAGAAGGCCCAAAATTCAATGGTTCTTAAGCTTCCTTCCTCTCTCCTTCAAGGAAATGATTGAGTATGATAAACCCAAGAAAATGGATGAGGTTATTCAAAAGGTGAGGATTTTCTATCAACAATCTAAACAAAAGAATGATAACACAAAATCTTGGCTTAAAAAAAATAAAGAATGGTAAATACAAAATAGTAAATCAGGAAAGAGAAGACAATTTAAGCAAGGTGGTGAAGGGGGAAAAAATCACAATTTCAACAATAATAATGGATAGTCCTCTGAAATCACAAGTGGAAAAATTGAGTCCATGTAGACTGAAACCAGTAAAGGACCTAATGGGAAAGAGAGGGAGCCACTAAAATGTTGGGGTTTTGGTGAACCCCATCTCTTATGAAATTCCCTTACAATACCAAATTAGTTCAACACATTCAAAATGTCAATCAGGTGTCCACCGTGAATGACATAGCAAGGAATAATTATCGTATCAACACAACCTTGGAGGAGCACTAGGTGGACCACCAATCCATTGTGGTGGAAGTAGAAGGTACTATCCATGACCAACCTGTTTCAATATTAATTGATCCTAGTGCTAGAATAAGTTATGTTAGCCCTAAAATGGTAGAAAAGTGTAAATTAGTCACAAATAATATATAAAAATCCATAGATGGTTCAACTAGCTATGAGTGCATAATGAATAGTCATTAGATGGATTAAATCTTTTCCAATAGTATTAGATGGAAAATTTAATATTTTCAATTTAAATATCTTTCCATTAGGCTCATATGATGTCTTGATAGGAATAGACTGGATGGGAAGTCATAAAGCACTTGTTAACTGTATTGAGGGAACATTTACCTGTATTTTTGATAGTAGTGAAATTCAATTTATTAAGGGTATTCACATACATGTTTCATTACCTCAAATACTAACATTATAGTTAAGGAAAGAATCTAGAAAAGGGTGCCAACTCTTTGCCATTAATATGTATTCCCAGATGAGATCCCCGATTTCCCCCCAAAAGAGAGATAAATTTATCTATAAAGCTAGTACCTAGAGTTGAACTAGTATCCAAAGCTCCTTACTGAACGACAATCCAAGAACTCATGAAATTAAAAATTCAGTGTCAAGAATTGTTGCCAAAATGGTATAGTAGGCCTAGTGTGTCTCCATCGGGTTCACTAGTCCTTTTCATTAAGAAGAAGGTTGGAACATTCAAGTTGTGTATAAACTTTCATCAACTGAATAAGTTGACAATAAAAAAAAAATACCCTTTACCCCATATTGATGATCTTTTTGACCAAGTTTATGGGAAAACTGTGTTCTCCAAAATAGAATGTAGATCCAGGTATCATCAACTAAGGATCATAGAAGACGATATATTGAAAAGAACATTCAAAACCCACTATGGACACTATGATTTTACCGTGTTACCTTTCGAGCTCACAAATGCACCAACAACTTTCATGTGCTTAATGAATGATATGTTCAACAATTTTTTGGACAACATTGTATTATTTTTCATCATTAAAATATCGGTATACTCTAAGACCATGGAAGAACACATGAATCATTCAGATTTAGTGCTACAAACCTTGGAGGAAAACCAACTATATGCAAAGTTTAGTAAATTTTAAGGATAAGACCCAATATTTGGGCCATGTGATTTCAAAAGAAGGTAGTCGTGGATCTTGAGAAGGTGAAGACCATCCTTGAATGGATAGTACCAAAGGACATGGATGATATAAGATCCTTTATGGAGATAATTGGTTATTATTGTAGGTTTACAGAGAGATTCTCTAAAGTGGCACATCTTATAACCTCCCTACAGAAAGGAGAGTAAAATTCTTATGGACGAAGAAGTGTCAAGAGAACATTGAGAAGCTGAAACACTTGCCTATAGTTGCTCTGTTACCCAAAATAGAAGATCCAGAAAAACACTTTGAAGGGCGCACATATGCATGGCTGAAAGGCTTAGGGGGTGTGCTTATGCAGGAAGGGCATGTTGTGGCCTATAATTCATGGAAATTAAAAGAACATGATTTAGAATTGGAATTAGTAATTCATGACCTCAAAATGTGGAGGAATTATATAATTTGAATATAATTTACTCTAATTATAGACCATGTGAGTTCGAAATACTTTTCCAACCAATCCGACTTGAAAACCAAGCAAACCAGGTGGATGGTTTTCTTGAGTGAATACGACTTTGACATTAGACATATAAAAGGGATAGATCATAAGGTAGAAAACACCTAAGTCAAAGTTTAAAACAAATACATGAGATTTATATCACTCAAAGTGAAACGGATCAGTTAGAACAAGTCAAAGAAGCAGCCTTGATAGATCATAAATATAATCACATATGTAAAAATCAATAAACTAAAATTGATCTAGAAAAAAAGATTGATTATGGGATCAAGAATACTGGGTTGTTAATTTACAAAAATTGATTGTGTATAGTTGATCATGAGAAAGTTAAACAATTAATTATGAATGGATGTCATAAGAAACCCTTCGCAGGGAATCCAAGATACTAGAAGATGGTAACAAACTTAACAAGAGATTTCTTTTGGCTCATAATGAAGGAGTATGTTGTGGAATACCTGGCTAAATGTCAAGAATGTCAACAAGTGAAAACATAACATCATCACCCAGCCGGGTTACTACACCCCTTACCCATACCAAATGGAAGTGGAAAGTGAATACCCTCAATTTTATTATTGGCCTGCCACGGAAATAGAAACAACATGATTCTACAATAGTGGTAGTTGATAAGCTAACAATGGTTGCCCACTTTATCCAGATGCAGTCCATGTATAAAGCTCCATAGGTGCTTGAATTTTTTATGAGGGAATTTTTTAAGTTGCATGGTATTAATACCTAAGGTGGTTATATCAGACAGAGATCGTAATTTTACTTCAAACTTCTGGAAGTCATTGTTTACTGGATTGGACACACAACAAAATTTCAGTACTACATATCACCCACACACGAATGGCCACACTAAGAGAGAATCAAATTTTAGAGGATATGTTGCGAATGAATATCATGAACCAACGTGTTAGATGAGAAGTTTACCTACACTTGGTATAATTTTCACACAACAATGGCTATTAGGCATCACTGAAAATGATTCCCTTTGAGGCATATAAGAGAAAGCACCAAGTACCCTTAAGTTGAAGTAGGGTAGAGGATAGGTTGGTATTGGTACCATACCTATTACAAGAAATGGAACACATGGTAACAAAAATTAGGAAAATTTTGAAAGAGGCATAAGACAGATAGAAAAGCTATGTCGATATGAAAATAACTCCTAAAGAGTTTCAACTAGGGGAGCACGTCTAATTCTCTCCATAGTGAGTGCATTACATGTTGAAATGTTACTAAGGAACCCAAAAACTTTTGCAAGCTCCTCCTTACCATGTGGCCATATGACATTGGTATCATCAACAAATATATATGTATATATGTCTAAATTTTAAAATAATTTTTGATTACATGTCCATATATCAAAAATTTATCCTTGTTTTTAATATAATTATTTTAACCTAAATTAAATTGAAACAACCCCATAACATTAAAAAAACATAAAATTAATCAATCTTATAATATATTTATTATAACTTATAAACAATATGATTTTTAATAGTATATATAAGATTTATTTTTGTCATATATTTTATTTTGTAAATATTAAATTTCTTACACTAAATTAATAATTAATTTATTATCTTTTTATTATACACATTGAATATCACTAAACTAATTATTAACTAATGATTAATGATTAATATATTTTGCTATCTTATATATTTTATATGCCATTCAATTTTTAAATTACACATGATAAGATCTCTTTATACAGTGTACTTATCTTACGGTAAATATACAGCCCTGCAAACTCCGGTGGCCGTGAGAATCTTCACCTTATTCGTTAAATAAAAAATTGATTTGGGGAAAATTTTGTGATTACTTTTCCTTTAACTCTTTTTCATTTTCTTCCAATATGGTTTTATGTCGATTATAATTTTTGATTATACTAAAACGTATTGAATCATAAAAATATTCATGGGAGTTTATAATTAGTGTAGATTTTTTAATAAAGTATTATATATTTTATAAATTATTTATTTATTATTGAAAATGTAAAATATTTATAATAACAAAAATAAATATTTTAATAATAATAACTGATTATATTATTATTTTTAAATTTCGAAAAAATAGTGGTAGTGGTGGAAAATGAGTGTAATTGTTATTTATTTTTATATAAAAAATATATATTTTTTATATATTTACAAAATAAACAATTAAATAATAATAATAATATAATGTTAATTTAAAAAGCAATAAAAAGTAAAATATAATAGAAATATAAGTTAAATTTAATTTTTATATCTTAATATTATTTTATGCTATCACATTAAATAAATTTTAAAAATAACAATTTATATTAGTAAACATAATATTTAAAAAAATATCTAACGCATTTATGTGGTTTGTATTTCATCTCAACAATGGAAAGTGATGCAGAGGATTAGCCCAATAAATTAAATTACTTTAGTGTATTATTCATTTGCGAGCAGTAGAGGTTTTGTTTGACCATTGAACCGACATAATTGAGAATAGAACACACCCTCCGTATGCTTGAATGAGAAGAATGGTAGCTTTCCTCAGAAGACCAAGGGCCTAAACAGAAATATTCCTGTAAGGGTTTTGCGTGTCAATGAGTAGGGTTTGGACCACTGAAAAATTTAGCTGCAGAGGTTTCGTGGACAGACCTAATGCGTCTCTATGGTTCATATTTGATCTCAACTATGGAAAGAGTCGTAGAGGATCGACCCAATAAATTAAATTGCCTCGGTGTATTATTCATTTTCCAGCCGCAGAGGTTTTGTTTGACTATTGACGAGGATGAATGCTTACGTGGTTTGATCCGTGGCAAGGAAGAACCTTTGATCTCTACGGATCTGCGACGAGGGTGAATTCTTAAATACTTTTGTGATAATATTGGAACATGGCTCTATTATGAGGTGATAATATATGGTTATGTGATAACAATATTTGAATCCGGTCTGTGGGTTGCGGTTCGATTCAATCCGGGGCACGTGCCGTCTGCGGTCTAGTTTGCTGATATCAAGTGCACACATTCCTTATCCTTTTCTAATACATATATGCTCATATATTTTCAAGTATGAATAATTCACTAGAGCAACCAAAGATTACCAAATGTAGACCTAACATAATTACTCTACATAGCCTTTATGAGTATATAGAGTCTTTAGAGAAATGTAGAGAAGAAAGATTAGATCCAAAAACAAATAGAAAACAAAATAGAACTATTGGAGAATAAAATGGAGGCAATGGAGACTAGGTTGCAGGTTATAGAAAAACAAAACCAAGATATGAACCAAACATCCCAGCAAGAAGACGCTGATAATTTAGAGAGTCTTAAAATGAAGGACGTGATTAAAGAACTAGAAGAAAACGTTAATAGTGGCCTCACCCTAAATAGTGTGGTAGGTAAATTAGATATCAATCCAACTAAAGTTGAAATGAAAAAATTGATAGAATTAGACCATGAGTGTAACAAAAGGGCCTTGAACCTTATAATCTTCGGTTTGAAAGAGGAGGTAGACAAGGATACTTTATCCATAGACCAGACATAATTACATAATAGATTATAAATTGAAACAATGTGTCTCACAGAAGCAACAAGGTTGGTGAAATTAACCAAGAATAAAGGAAGGATGATCCGAATAAAGGTGAGCTCTACTGACCATAAGTATGACATACTTAGTAAAACCTCAAGTCTAAAAGGAAGGGGAATATTTATAAATGAAGATCTCATTCCAGAATATCAAGCAGAATTAAAAAAGGAGGTTCAAAAGGTAAAAGAATCTAGAAAGGAAGGAAATGGGCAATAATCAGAAATATGAAAGCTGTTATTCGAGATAGAAACCAAAAATATAGTAATAAATAGAAATTCAACATGCTCTGGATTCTTTCTTGGAAATGTCGGGGCTTTCCATGGAACAAAGGCCCTCAGCTAAGCTGGATCTCGAATAATGTTGATATTATATTGCTTGTTGAAACTTGGGAGCATGAAGAATCTAAGGCCCCTAACATAGATGGCTTTGCACTATGGTCTACCTAGAACAAACGATCCTCTCGTAGAGGCATTGGGGGTATAGCTTGTTACATTAAGAAGAACATCTCCCCCTGTTAGGATTTATAAAAAAGACCCTTACAACCTATATAGTTGGATAGAGATTACTGACATTAATGATAAAACGACCTACATAGCAATCTATTATTCCCCCCCATCAATTCTAACTTCTATAAGAAAAAGAATCTAGATAAAATAGTCCTTACAATGGTTTAGAGAATGATATTTCTAGCCTAAGGAATGAAGGTAATATCCTTTTAATGGGTGAATTTAATGCTCGAACTTCAAGCCAACAGGCTACTCTTCTAAGCAAACATTCCAACCCTAATCCTCTTTGGTTAGATGAAGACCTTACTCTGGCTAGCCAGTACAAAAGGAGCTCTGATGTAGTATACCTATGGGGGATAATATGGGGTACAAAGGGAGGTACCCAAGGGAATAATGTAATAATGGAATGGACCATAGCAATAAATAAGATGGTTAACCTGTATCATGTAAGGGACCAAAAGTAGTTAGCAATAATGTAATGGGTCCATGGTATTAGATAGATGGTATTGATAGAACCATGGTAATGACCCATGGTATTGTATGTATGAGGCCTATATAGAGGCTAGAGACTCCTCATTGAGAGATGTCAAGAATTATTGTATGAACATGCATATGGCTTGTGGAGTGTTCTCCTTCCTTAATGAGTGAATTTATGGTGTTGCCCTACCTTAAGGGTTTGATATTGATAAAGTGAAGCATTTATCTATATTCATATCTTGTTATTTCTGGTGTTATTTACAATTATTGGGTATATTGGTATCATTTCATATATTTTTGGGTTAGATCTATAACAAGTGGTATTAGATCTATAAAAAGTGGCATTAGAGCCATAACAAGTGGTATCAGAGCACTTTCTTGGGCAAAGTGGAGAATATTTTTTTTTTTTTTTTGCAGGAATTTTTTGGGGCGACGAGTTTATAGATCAGATCTGTATGTTTTGGTGAAAAATATGCAAAATCTAATTGTAGATCTAGATTTTTGTGAAAAATACCCAAGTTGAAAAAAAAATGGGCCGAATCGGAGTACGGATGAAGGAGATATCGCTAATTTAAAAATCAGTGCTGTTGCAGACATTTTTTGGGCGGCGAGTTTGCGGCGCAGATCTGTATGTTCTAGTGCAAAATCTACAAAATTTAATTACAGATTTGGATTGCTTGTGAAAAAATACCCAAATTAAAAAAAAAAATCAGTCGAATCAGAGTCCAGATGAGGGAGATATCGTTGATTTACAATCAACGCTTTTTTTAGAATTTTTCGTGACGACGGGAGAGTTGCAGCACGGATCTGAAATTCCAGTGCCTAGACCAAGATTTCTATTACATGGGAAGATGCAAAATGGTCACTCCATTTCTCAAAACAGGTCATAATAAATATTCTGAGCAATATTGACTAAACTGCGACCACTCTAAATTTTCACCAAGTAAGTGAATTTTATTTATTTATTTTGTGCTGTCTAGCATGATGTTTTTTACAGGAAAAGATAATGGCCCTACTATTGAAGAATTTATAGCAAGAGAAAAGTTATTATATCAAAAAATATGGAGATTTTTCCTAGGGCTTGGTATGAAAGATGAGGTTGCCAGATGGTGGTTCTCACTTAACCGCAAGCCGTGGCTCAAACTTTCAGATGAAGAATTTGAAAGAGTCCTTTTAGACAAATGGTCTCAGGCTAGAAAACAAGATAAGGAGAAACATGTGGGGTTATTTCCTACTGGTATATCCTTATTGCAGGTTCATGGATTGATTCAGAAGGAGAAAATCATTATGTCTATAAATCCGAGTTGCAAGCAAAATCTCATAAATGTCAACTTGGCAAAAAAATTACAAGTACCAGTGAAACACATGGAGCACACACAGGTTAATAATGAGTAGGTGCAAGTTTATAAAGATTTGAAGATTTCTATGGACAAGTATGTATTACATTCTGATTTTTATGGTTCAGATATGGCTAATGAGGATGTTGTTTTGGGATACCTGTGGATGGAATCGGTGGGTACTATAAATATTAATGTGCAGAAGAAATTCCTCAATCTCTGGTATAAAAAGAAGAAAATTACATTACAGGATATTTCCATCAATAAACAAGTAGAGTCCATGGAGGCTGAAGTAGAATATGTTCCAAGGACTGACATATCAGATGATGAGCCATTGATGGTCGACAGCCAAACACAAATGTCAAACTAGGTACCAGAAAAACAGGTAGAGTCCAAGGAAGCTGTAGCAAAAAATGTTACATTAGATGCAGATTCAATGGTTGAAGTAATATTGGAAGATAAGAAACCACAGTAGGCACCACCACATGTACCAGATAACAATCAGGCTCCATTAGGTGGTAAATTAAAGAAAGATACATTGTTGGTTAAACCTTCAGCATATCACCACCCACATCACCCAGCAGGAAAATAAACAAGAAGATGGGAAAAAATTAGCTACAAGGACAACAACCCCCGCATGGCATATAGAGAGCAACGACAATCCACCTACTATACATCAACACAAAAGAGCTACGAGGATCAACTTCCATCTCAAGCGAGTGAGGCACTAGCGAGATTGAGTGTTCACCTTTCTCTTGGATGGCTAGATGCAAGTGCATGGTACCAGTGGACTACTCTTTTGAGTATATCTTATTATTTGTGTTCTTCCCATGTTTCGGGGACAAAACATGTTAAGGGGGGTGGAATGTAGTATACGTAGGGGGGATAATATGGGGTACAAAGGGAGGTACCCAAGGGAATAATGTAATAATGGGATGGACCATAGCAATGAATAAGGTGGTTAACCCATATCATGTAAGGGACCACAAGTAGTTAGCAATAATGTAATGGGCCCATGGTATTAGATATATGGTATTGATGGAACTATGGTAATGACCCATGGTATTGTATGTATGAGGCCTATATAGAAGCTAGAGACTCCTCATTGAAAGATGTCAAGGATTATTGTATGAACAGGCATATGGCTTGTGGAGTGTTCTCCTTCCTTAAGGAGTGAATGTATGGTGTTGCCCTACCTCAAGGGTTTGATATTAATAAAGTGAAGCATTTATCTATATTCAGATCTTGTTATTTCTAGTGTTATTTACAGTTATTGGGTATATTGGTATCATTTCATATATTTCTGGTTTATATCTATAACAAGTGGTATTAGATCTATAACATCTGAAGGCCTTGGGGAAAATTTGTTTGGGTCGAAGCTAGTCAAGCTCTATAGTGCTTAGGATCTCATAATTTGCAACGATATAAAGAAGTGTCCCAATTCTAGCTAGATGACCTGCATCCATGGGCTTGGTAGCAGTGTGGTAGATTATGTTATTTCTGATCTCCCTTTATACAATGAAATAATAAATTTTGACATCTTAAACGACCATGAGCCTAACTCTGATCATAGGCCTTTGCTCATAACTCTCAATTTTGTCATGCATAGAGATCCCATAGAAGATAATCCTTATAGCCAAAAGAACTTAATCTTTGATAGAAATAAAAATAATCTCTTTCTAAATGAATTAAAAACCAATTTGCTTCCTTTATCTAGTATAGAAAACATAGAAGACCTCTATCATAATTTTACTACAACCCTCTCATATTCTATTAACAAGTTCTCAGTTGAAGTTTCAAGTAATAAAAAAAATAGCAAAAACCAACCCATGGTATGACAAAGATTGTAAAAATGAGAGGACCAAAATTAAGGAAGATGTTGATGAATCTCTTAAAATTGGAAAGATAAAAGTATGCAAAGCCCTAACTAAAAGGAAAAAAAGACAGTATATTTGTAAAAGACAAGAGAATCTCTTACACCTCTCTAAGGTAGCTCCTAACAAATTCTGGAGGGAGATTCTAACTAGGGGAACTAAAGATAATAATAAAATTGCTTTACACGATTGGAATTCCTATCTTAAAAAGATTTATGAATCTCCCAATGTCATGGATAAGTTTGAAACCCTGCTCACAATGAAAGAAGTTCTCTTTAGAAGACATTGATTTTGGGGTTAAATGCCTGGCTAATGGGAAAGCTAAGGATATTGAAGGTTACCAAGCAGAAATCTTAAAAATTGGAGGTCCTATCCTCATCCCCCACATCCAAAAGCTTTTCAATCAAGCGATCAAGCAAGGGTTCCCTAAACCATGGACTCAGAGCCTCATTATCCTTATTTTTAAAAGTGGGGATACAAATAACCCCTCTAATTATCAGACAATTATGATCAACCCTCTCTTAGCCAAATTATATGGTATTATTTTGGAAAAAAGGTTGAGCATATGGCTAAAGTCCAAGCAGGGTTTAGAAGACATCACTTAACAATGAACCACCTCATTACGCTTAGGATCATTGTGGAGGAATGTTGCAATGATAAATCCAATCTCTTTTTCTGCTTTGTGGACTTTAGAAAGGCTTTTGATACGGTTCCTAGAAACAACCTATGGAATAGATTAGAAGAGCTAAAGGTTCCTTTTGAGTTGAGAGCTGCCACTATAAGGTTATACAAGAATGTAATTTCCAAGCTAAAGAGTAATGAGGGGTAGTCGAAATATATTAAGTGTAATATCGGTGTTAAACAAGGTTACCCCCTCTCCCTTACCCTATTTGGCATTTACATCAACAATCTAGAAGGTTTTTTAGAGGACGCAGGTTGTGCTGGCACGATCTTAGCTAGGATAGTCATCATCCTTCTTCTTTATGCTGACGATATTGTTCTTCTCGCGAGGTGCCCATCTAATCTTGATAAGCAGCTTAGACTCCTTAAGGATTTTTGCTCTACTATGGGTATGATCATTAACACTGACAAAACAAAATTTATGATTATCAAATCCAAGAACGAAACTTACGCTAATTTTATGTATGACAATAGTAACTTGAAGGAAGTGTCTTCTTACAAGTACCTAGGAATTGATATTGATCACAAGCTCAACTGGAACTATAGCATTAAGAAAAGGATTAATGGGGGGTGGAAAGCTTATTTTGTTCTTGAAAATAATTGTAAAATGACAAACCTTGTAATGTGGGAAAGAAAGAAGTTCCTCTTTGAAAATTTAGTCACTCATGTTATCTTATATGGATGTGAGGTTTGGGGTTGCAACATCTCTAGAGAATCCTGGAGAAAGGTTGAGCAAATCCAGAAGCGTTCTATAACTTATAACCTCAAAATTAAAAGTAATACACCCTATCATATTCTCCTTATAGAAGTGGGTCTTTCGCCTATCGAGAGCCTAGCTATGACTAGGCTTCTGCTGTACAAGCACAAATTCAATAACATAGGAGACCATAGACTTCCTAAGCTAGCTATAAGTTCCAGCCAAAACCACCTAAGGCTCAAATGAGGTTGGTATAAAGACACCAAGGCCTGGTTAAACCATTGGGAGATCGACGAGAATTTTGCATTGCAAAATATTAATAACATTAAAAATATTGTTACTTCTAAGTTCAAAGAAAAAATTTGGTGTGAGAAATATTTAGCACCTAAAATAAAATTAAGATATTATAAGGAGGTCATCAACCCCACCATAGAACATCAAAAGTATATCTCTATTTTAACTAGCCCAAAGAAGAAAATTAATATAGCCAAGATTAGAATGAACTCTCATGAGCTCCATAGTGAAATGGGTCGTTGGGTAGTTCCTAAAACACCATGGATGGAAAGGATCTACCATCTCTATGAGAATATGAACATCGAGGATGAAAATCATTTCCTCTTAGAGTGCCCCACTTACAGCCACATTGGATCTCAATTTCATAATCTTTGTTACAACACTGAGCTTCCTAGCCTTTTACGATGTCAAAATTATAGTGAGCTTAGGAGGCTTCTCTCCAAGCTTTTTGAGCATAGGAATAAAATCTTAAATCAAACTAAATAATTCATTTCTTTAGGTCTGATAGACCAAAGTTTGGTCTTAGTGGACGTTAACCATCATCATCAATAAATTGAATTAATGAAAATATAATTATTTTTAATATACAATATATATTTAAATAAATGTGTGTATAAATTTTAAATATATTTCACTAATAAATTAAACTAACTTTCAGTATTTTTAAACCATATTTTGTAATTCCTTATTAATTTCCATATTTAAATATTTTTTAAGTATTTTAAAATTTAATATTTACAATATTTTTTTCTAAGTTTTACATTTATTTATATATTTTTGTTATACATTCATATTAAAAGTTAAATTGGTGTGAGGCTTGGAGTTTTTGCGTAGTGGAACTTGGCGCCCATGGATGAGGCTTGGGAGCAGGAAGCTACGGGTCAGAAGCTTCTGGGGTTTGTAGTTTCTTTTTACTGCTAATACAATGTCTTGGATGGATTCTGGTCGGTGTGAAGAGCAGGATAGGTTTCACGAATGCGAGTCAGTGGACATAGAACAAGCGCTAGAAGACCTTCTTGCCTACTGGGGACATGATGTGTCCAAGAAAAACCTTCTCCATTTCTTTCCGAATAGTGCAGTGAAGTCAGGTTTCCTTGACAAGGTGGTGGAAGAAGGAGTTTTCAAAAAAGGCGCTCAAGAAAGGATCCCTGTAAAAAACTTGATGTTGAAAGGAATGCTTCCTAGCCTGTCGAGGTCTATGTCCAATGAAGAGGTAGGAGGGGAGTAGAAAGGATCCGGAGAAGAGGGAAAAATGCGAAGTCTGGCCTCAACCTTTGCTGTTGTGGTAAAAAGGATGGTTGTGGAGGCAGATGAAGCCAACATTGACCCTGTTGGAAGGCGTACTAATATGTTTGAGGCAATAGAGACAGTCGCCCTTGCTAACCTGAATCCCGGAGAGGGAGAAGCTAAGATGGAGGTAGTGGGTGGGAAGAGGAAGAAGACCAAACTTATAAGAAAAAAGGAGGAGAGGTTTAGCTGCACATTTGGAGTGGATATCCATATAGATTAGGTGATGGAAGCCTCGAAAACCTTCTTAGTTGGCAGAGTTCGTGGAAGAAAGTTCTCGGCCGCTTTCATTAAGGATTGGGCTCAGTCAGAATGGAAAGATGCACCGGGTCAGCCAGAAGAGATCAAGAATCTAGACAGAGGTTGGTTTTACATTCGGTTTGGGAAAAAGGAGCATGTTGAATGGGTGCTGGAAAAGCACTGGAGTTTCGGGAAGAGGCCCACCTTATTCAGGAAATGGATGTCCCCGTTCGATGCTCAGAAAGAAAAATCAGCGGAGTCTCCAGTCTGGGTCAAATTACCAGGTCTCCCTGTGCAATTCTGGACCGATTCAGCCTTCTCTTCAATTGGAAACACGCTGGAGAAGTTTCTTGACACTGACAGATCATATTTACGCACTCATGACTGGAGTATTGCCTGCCTCCTGGTAAGTTTAAACTCCATAGAAGGTTTGGCGGATGTTATGATCCTGAAGTATCGAGGTCTAGAGTTTATTCAGACCCTGGATTATGAAAACCTCCCTTTCAGATGTCATCACTGCCATAATTATGGACATCTGGTCCGGGAGTGTCCTCTTGGACATCGTCAGTGTCGAAGGCAAAAGGAAAGTGGGAAAAATCTGGGGGAAAAAAATCAGGAGGTGTTCACTCAGGAAGGAGGGGCTCAGATCAAGGAGACTGATTTTTAGGCAAACGCTCAAGAGTTGGGTCTGGAGCATGTGGAGGAAGTTGAAAAGGAATAATCTGGGGTTGCAGCAAGTGAGTCTATATCAAATTTCCTGGGTATCTTAGTAGTCTCTGTAATGGCACGGATGACTCACACGAGTCCACTTCTATCCCTCTCCTCCTCCTTTTGCTCTTCTAATGCTTTTCCTCAATCATGCTGTGATGAGACTGGCCCTTTCAGGTAGCTATTGAATGATCTTTCGGACCTGAAGAAGGGAATAGCCTCATTAGACAGTGTTATAATGGCCATCCCATCTTCTCCTAAGCAGTCTTCCTTTCCCATGGATGTTACCTCATCTATTCCTCCTGGTGTTTGGGGCCCTGAACCCCCCTACAATAGTAGACCTTTGGCCATTAGGAAAGGGAAAGGGCCGGTTGTAGGAGGTCTGGAGTTGGACATGGTGTCAGCAGGTCCGAGAAAACTAAGAGGAAGGAAAACAAATTTGTCGAAGGCATAGTTGAAGACTGTCATTGATATTGCTAGAGGGAAACAGATGTCTCTACTAGGGGTGCTTAGAGCAAAGCAGTCACCCCCTGAGAGTTCTCGATGATCATCTTATCTTACAACTGCAGGGGTCTAGCTAGCCTACCCAAAAAGCTAGCTCTGAAGGATTTGGTCAGGACCAACAAACCTGATATTATCCTTCTCCAAGAAACTTTGGGGAAGGGGGAAGAAATTTCAGGACGTCTCTTCAAGCTTCTTCCGGGTTGGAGCTTCCATGCTATCGATGCTAATGGACATGCGGGAGGGGTGGTTCTGGGCTTTAATGCGAAGGTGTTACGAGAGGTCTCCTCTTGGGGAGTAGAAAATGTCTTGGCTGTGGAACTATTTTCCAACACACTATGCATCCCTTTTCTTTTTCTTAATGTCTATGGTCCTGTTTTGGAACAGGAGAGGTTCTGGAACTCCTTCTTCACAAAGTCTTTTCTATCACACCCAAACCTTATAACCGGAGGAGATCTTAGTTTTTCTTTGGGGAGGACAGAATCTTGGGGGGTCAGAGCTAAAGCAGATCCCCTTTTTGAGTTCTTTCAAAATAAACTGGCCTTTTCTCTCTTGGTGGATGTCTCCCCGCTCAAGTTGCGCCCTACGTGGAGGAATCGAAGAATAGGAGAATATTGGATCGGGAAGAAACTTGATCGATTCCTGATCTGTGAATCGCTGGCAGAAAATTTATAAGCTTTTAGACATTGGGTGGGGGAAGGTGGTCTTTCGGATCATTTCCCTGTCTTCCTAGAAGTGAAGGGAGTTTTCACTAAACCAGGTACTCCCTTTAAATTTAATTCTTCTTGGCTCTCAGATGCTTCTTATATTAGACTCTTCCATAGCACTTGGAAGAAATATGTCCTCAATGAAGATGAGAGTCGCAGCCAGGTTTTTATGGAAAATTTAAAAAGGATGAAGGTCACCTCAAAGCATTGGGCCCTCCAAAAGAAGCTGAAGGAAGAAGAAACCCTGAATCTTGTTAACTCTGAGCTTGCCCTCCTTGAAGACCCAGATGGAAATGGCTATGGAACAATAGAGTCTTGGGCTAGAATTCAAGAGTTGGAGATGGAAAGAAGGAGAATACTCCAGCTTAGAGAGGAAAGTTGGTGCTTAAAAAGTAGAGCGATCTGGTTGCAGGCAGGGGATGAAAACACCAAGTTTTTTTAGAATTATGCCAAAGGGAGAAAAACTCTAATACTATCTGGGAAATGAAGAAAGCCAATGGTGAAATGGCTCGCTCTTTTGAAGATTTGGCCTCATTGGGGGTCAATTATTTCAAGAATCTTTTCAAAGTGCCAAAGGAAGTTTCTATTGCAGAAGTTATTAGAGTCGCCCAGATCTTTCCAAGGTTCATAGAGGAAGATGGCAATGACTCCGTCATGGTACCTGTTTCTAAGGAGGAGGTTGAAAACACTCTCAAATCCATGCAATGGGACAAAAGCCCCGACCCGGATGGCTAGACTGCCGAATTTTTCCAGCATTTCTTTGAATTCATTGGAGATGAGTTTGTGGCAGTTGTGGAAGACTCCAGGCGTACAGGATCAATCTATCATCCCTTCAATGCCACTTTTCTAGCACTCATACCCAAATCTGATCTCCCAGGTTCTTTTGACGATTTCAGGCCCATTTCCCTGTGTACTTGTGTTTAAAAAATTATTGCTAAAATTATTGCCGTCAGGCTAAAAAATTTCCTCTCTAGAATCATTTCCCTTGAGCAATTTGGCTTTCTAGACAACAGACAAATTCATGAAGCTATAGGAGTTGCTCAAGAAACGCTTCTTAGTCTAAAAATTGGGGAAAAAAAGGAGTCGTTGTGAAAATCGATTTGTCTAAGGCTTATGATAGAATCAACTGGCTGTATTTTAGGCTTCTGTTAACTCACCTAGGGTTTAGGTATGATTTTTTAAGATGGATTATGAGCTGTGTTTCTTCTTCTTCCATAGTTGTCCTGATCAACGGAGCGGCCTCTAGTTTTTTAAACCCTGAACGTGGCCTTCGCCAAGGCTATCCGCTCTCTCCCCTTTTGTTTTTGCTGGCAGCAGATGGCATTAGTATTTTGATCCATGACGCAAAAAGATAGGGGACTCTCAAAGGAATTGAAGTAGCACATAATTTTTGGGTCACTCACCTCCTCTTCGTGGATGACATAATTCTTTTCAGCAATGGTAGTCTCGAGGATTGTAGGACGCTCAAGAGGATATTGAACCTTTTCCTGAAGGCTACTGGTCTCTGCATAAACGAGAGAAAATCCACTCTCACATGCATAGGTTTGTCCAGAGAGTTGATGCACAGAGTGGAATTGGTCCTGAACTTTGAAGTCAAAACACTGGAGGATTCTTTTAAATATCTGGGGTTGTTTTTGAAGCCTGATAATTACCGAATAAAAGATTGGAATTGGATCCTTGCTAAAATCGAATCCAGACTGAAATATTGGAGTTACAGGTGGCTTTCCAGGGCTGGTAGGCTTGTGTTAATTAAATCTATGCTAATGGCAGTTCCAATCTACTGGGCTAGTCTGACATGGGTTCCCAAAGGAATATTATCCTCAATTGATGAATTATGCAACATGTTTCTGTGGGCGGGCTCTAAGTATGAGAAAGTTACCCCTTGGATCACGTGGGATAAAGTCACTCATCCTAAAGAGTGGGGAGGCTGGGGTATTAAAAATCTTGCTTGCTTCTCCCAATCTTTAGCAGCAAAGCTTGCCTGGAGACTTATTTCCACTAAGAACCTATGGACCTCTGTGTCTAAAAGAAAATATATTGATCCCCTATCAATGCATGATTGGATCAAATTTCTGCAAAAGTCTTCCAAAATTTCCTCGGTGGTTTGGAAAGCTATGGTAGCTTCTGTCAAAGTCATAGAGAAGGGATTGGCTTGGAGTGTGGGGGACGAAACTCAGATCAGGTTGGGTAGAGAGCCTTGGATAGGCTGTTCAGAGAGATTTTCTCTATCTCAGGGGTTGGTTTCGGCCTTAAAAGATAGGGGTCTTTATACTTTAAATCAGATGGCTGATCCCCGGGTTTCCACCATTTGGAGTCAAGGGTGGTTTTAGGGAAGAGATTTAAATTTGGATGATGAATGGTTGGAGGAATGGGACTTGTATAAAAGGGACCTTCTTAACTCCTCAGTTAGGCTCTCTGACTCTCCGGATGAGCTTAAATGGGTCTTTTCCCATAATGGTTTTTATTCTCCAAATATGGGGTATAAATGGATGATGTCTCAAAATGGATGGGAGAATCCGGCTTGGTGGGCTAAACCACTATGGAAGTTAAAAGGGCTAGCTAAAACAAGACTGTTCTTCTCGTGTGTCCTGCTTCAGAAAGTTCCTACCTGGGACTTTCTTCAAAGAAGAGGAAGGATTGGTCCTGGCTGGTGCCCCCTTTGTAAAGACAACGTTGAAATAGTTAAGCACCTGTTTCTTTTTTTCCCTTTTAATTCTAGCCTATGGTTCGAAATGTTAAGGCTGTTAAAAGTTCCTTTTAGGTGGGAAGGGTAGGGACTCTTAGATGCTTGGCATAGGTGGTGGAATGAAACTTCAAATGACAGAGAGAGAACCATTCCATTACTCATCACCTGGGGGACATGGCTTGCTAGGAATCAAGTCATCTTTAAGGATTTTGTCTTCCCTATTGGAAGACTTGCCACAGAAGGAGTTGCTATTTATGAAAGTATTCATGTTCCTAAAGCTCTTCCTTCTTCTAGAGTTGTTCGTCAAGAAACTATTAGATATTCTATGCCATGGGCTTATTTTGACAGGGCCTCGGACATCAATGGTCGCTGCGGGGCTGGCTTGATTATTCACTTATCAAAGGAAAAGGTTGTTAAAGCTTCAGTTGGTCTGGGATAGGGCTCCAATAACTTTGTAGAACTGAAAGCATTACATCTCCTTCTCTATTGGCTTATACTTAGAAATGTGAGAGAAGTCCAGATCTTCAGAGATTCAATGAATACTATGAACTGGTTTAATGGGTCTCAATGTTGCAGAAACTTTATTCTGATTCGCCTGCTTAAAGAAGCTTCCCACCTCAAAAATCAGTTCATGGAGATCTCTCTCATCCATATCTTCCGGGAAAGAAATTTTGAAGCGGATTGCCTTTCCAAAGTGGGTGTTGAACATGATATGGGGTCGTGGACTATCACGGAGGATGAAAATGGGGTGGTTCGATCAGTTGAACAACCCATTTTTGCTTAAGTTTTGTTTGATTTGGAAACTGTTTCTGTTTTTGTACATATTTTGTTTCTGTTCTTGTTGTTGTTGGTTCCAATCATTTCTGTTGAACTTCTTCAGGGCTTCTGAGCTGATTTCCATATTATGGAGGCCCGGGAAGCTGTGTTTTCTCATTGTTTTTTCTATCTTCTGAGAACCCTTCTAGTGCTTACTATGGATTCTTGAGGTCACTGTTTGCCTCTCGTTTCTCTTGAACTCTCTGCACCTTATCCTTACCTCTTCTGCGTGAATTGGAACCTGGGAGGTGTGTGTGCTCAGGAGGAGTCGTTTTTCTTGTTTTTGGCTTGCAAAGTCTGGTGCGTTTTTACACATCGGGCATGTTTTGACAGCCAGCTGAGACTTACTTTTCCCCAAATATGGCAGAATTGAGTCTTTCCGTAATGCTCTGCATTTACTATGTAACTCTCTTTTTAATAGATGGTTCAATATTTTTCCTGTGGAAAAAATATTAAAAGTTAAATTAAAAAAATTATAGTAAATTTCAAGAAAAATATTCCATGTGTTTATTATTAAGTTTTTAATAAAATAAAACACACACACACACACACACACACACACACACACAGACATATATATATTTCTATCGCATGGCATTGCTTATGGAATAACTGTAGAATGGTCTTGAAAAATCCTAAAATTTTGAATGATTGAAATGATAGCAAGATTAAGTTAAATAGAAAAGAGAAATTAATGGTTAGGAAGTTTCACTCATCATCAAGGACAAATGAAATTTAAAAAAAATAGTAAGACTAGATTAAATAGAAACCGAAAATTAATGGCTAGAAAAACTTTAGTATGAGTTCCACTTTTCCATTGTTTTTTACATATACCTACATGGAAAAATGGAAAATATAGAATAATAATTGGAAAGTGGAGCCTACAAAGTTTTCTTCTCTATAAATAGTTAATTTCCCTTTCTATTTAACATAGTCTAGCTTTCTTTTCAATCATTCAAAAGCTTCATTTTTAATTTCTCTTTCTATTTAACATAGTCTGACTCTCTTTTCAATCATTCAAAATCTTAATTTTTAAATGATGATGAGTGAAATTTGACATACATTTAATTCTTTATCTAATTATAA
>APFE030548704.1:0-21159 GCA_000404065.3 Pinus taeda
TTTAAAGAGAATTCAAATTCATTTTTTGCTCTCTTTAGCCTTCTCTCTTTCATTCCTGACCATTCACTTCAGTCAAATACATCAGCACGGCCTCCTACCTCGCCCCAAAGACTCCCCTGCAGAAACTGTGTCCCATCCTCGCAGCCAAATTTGCCTTCTCCTCAACTTGCCACCAAAAACCCAAAAACCCCAAAATCAAATTCTTTTATCAATTTACTAGCCTAATATCAGTGTTACTTTGTTGGTCATCTTGAAAATTTTCCAAGAGAGACCGGAGAGAGCCTTCTCCTGCCCCGTAGGGATAGCTACGAGGCTGAATGGTTTGATGTAGCTTTGATATTTTCCTTTCTCAGCCTGAGGTGAAATGTCAAACGCTAACAAGAACAAAGAAAAAATTGGAGGTAGGGAAGCAATAAATCTCTTATATTTCTTGATTAAAAGTGTTACAATATCATCCCAACGATACTAAAGGGAATTGATAGGAAAATGGAGCATGTAATGCTATGAAAGGAAGGTCCCTTTTCACCATCTCTTTGTAAGTCTAATGATCTCTCAACAAGAAGTTATTTGAGAGCTCTAATGGTGAACTCTCTAAGCACAAAAGTATTCCAATCGTAAGATAATTTTGTTGCAAAATATTACTTTTAACTTCCTTCTTATAATTGATATGAAAATGGAGAAGGAGGTCAATTTCCTCTTCTTAAAAATAGGGATCGTTCTCTGATACTTTGCAAAGAAAAATGGGTCTTAACACAAAACAAGCTTTCCAAAAGGTGTCTTCTAGTTATGAGTTAGTTTTCACATGTAAAATTAAGAATAAGTAACACAACATCACATAAATCATAACGACATTCGTGAAGAGTAGAACAAAGGATTTGGTGATGGAGTTCACCACTCCTAGGCTACATCTTTGGTCCTGCCAACATATCTAGACCGCTCCATATATTCAGTGGAAAAGGAGTACATAAAAGTTTGCTAAAAAACACGTGGTCATTTCCCCTCCAAGGAAATATTCTCCTACAAATAAATCTCACATAAACATCATGAAAACCTACAATCATTCATGAAAACATCAACAACACAAGGTGTCTCCTACAAAGACCTTGTACTCCATCTGAAATTAAGCATACATGAGTATATAAGCACTTCAATTCCACATTGAAGTAAAAATAGAAAACTTTCCTCAACAAGACATGGTGAGAAAAGTATAGAAGAGCTGAACCCTGCAAGTAAAATCTGTTGCAGTAAAATTCTGAAGGTAAGAAAACCCATGCAAGGCCTTCTCCAAGCTCAAACACCTTCAATAACTACTCCAAAACACTTATTAATCCATAAACCCATGGAATTGAACCTACAAAAATCTCCTTTATATGTGCTCAAATCAATAAATGCAGGTCACCATTGGATCCAGAACGTCCAAAAAACACTAGGTAGACTCTTCTTGAGCTTCAAAACGCCAAAAACTCACAAAGATATGGATCTACAAGCTCTCCATGTATTTTTGTTGTTATTTGTCCAACAAATCAGACCTATAGTTTAACTATCCTACAAATCTGCCCCATTTTCCGCTATGGAGGTGACAAATCTTGCTGCCAAAGGTGCAATTTGTTGGATACTTAAATTTACCAATAATCGTTAAAGGAGAAAGTTTTGGCCACATGGGCCATGTGGTTAGGGACCATGGTTAATGGCCCACCCATACTAGCTTAACCCTTTAAAATTCAAGCGTGTAGTCACATTAATCCCACGAGATCAAGGGTCGGGCCAACGACCCACCCTAACCATCGGGCTCTTTACTCCATGCGTTAAGGTCACGTCAAATGCCATATTGCCTAGGCCTAGTTCCCTTCACTGGCCCCCATCTGTCAAGCTGCTTCCATGGTCCTCTAGCACCCAGGTGACCTGGACCTAGAACTTCCACTGAGCCCTCTCTCCATTGGCACCTTCCCGGATATGCCTATGGTCTCATTGGAGTTTGTGACCAAGGGCCAGAGGCTTAGCCCCAACACCTTCCTCCATATGTGGATTCAATAAAAATTAAATATAAGTTTAACACTATTGTTAATAAGAACCATTCGTAGAGCAGTCAGTAGAGCTTGGCATTGGTAGGATTGAGGTTGGTGGTTTGATATCGCCCAGGCCTCTAGCCTAAACCATAAAATTTTAGTGCAATCTGGAGGTGCCACATGGTAGCCCATGATTGGGCCATGTGGCATCATCCCATTGGCTCACACAAAACCAATCAAATTTGACCACCTGCATGAACCAAAGCATGACCTACTCATTTTAGCTTCGAAGCCAAACAATTAGAATGCAATAACTTGAGCATATGGTGTCAGATTGAGGTGAAACAAACATAGTTGGATTCAGAACAACAAGCACTTTGATTTGAATATGTTTTCAAGACTTTCTACGCAGTTTCATTTTTGAGCTAAAATTTGATCACCTGATCACACCTCCCCACTAGGAACTTTTGATCTCTAAAATTGTACTTCTCCTAGTAAAATGAGACTGAAACTAAAAATTACCCAAAAATTCAATGCATATACTATCTCTTCAATTGGAAACCTTCAAGTTCTAATCAAGGCAATTCACCTATCTTCTTTGTGAAGACCTTCTCTCCTTATAAGAATCGAGCAAAAATTATTATCGTTGATGTAGGAACAAAAAAACTTATGAGTGGCATTTGAACATTCTCTTTGATCTCATCCTTGCATGACCTCATCTTGAAGTTCAAATGTTGAAGACAAACTTGAATCCATCTTGGAATTCAAAAGTAATATAAACTTTCTTTAACGTCCTCAAACTAAGCTTGTACACAAAAGTACACTGCTACACAAATTCAATGACATAATTGGCTTTGCCTAGAAAAACATAGTCATCATGTACAATCTTAAACAAATATTCTATTCACAAAAAGTTTCATCTTCAATACTTGGATCGGCGAGAACATGAAAAACTTATAGACAAACTTGGAGGACAACTTGTACATTCGAAAAGTATTTACACATATGGACTTCTATACAAACCAATAACATAACGTCAATGAAACATACTTGTTGCATCTAATGATTATTATTGTTCACTTTACAAAAGTACTCAAATAGGTAAACAACAACATGTAATTACAAATTTATAAAGAAAATTTACAAACAATCTACCTAATCTTTCCCTGTCCTATGATTATGGGTTCTCTTTTTGCATTAGCTTTTCCTTGAAGGTTTCTTTAGGATTGGTGTGATTCCTCTTTGCCACCTCTTGATTCCCTTGCATTAGGTTGCACAATATCTTTTTCCTTTTTTGAATGAAGCTCTGGATGCAATTTCCAACATCACTCATTTCCATGCCCATGCATCTTGTAATGGGTACAAAATAACTTTCTCTTGCTTTTCAACAAGGAAGTCCTCTCATGTGAAGGAGATTCATCATGCTTGATGCCTAGAATTTGATCCATACTTTTAACCATTACAATGCATTTCTCACACACAACCACACAATGGTCAAGTGCATCATATAAATTACAAGGATACATATTCCACAAATAGTAAAAATTACCAACATTTGGAAAACACCCATGAGATTTATGCCTCTCCCTTAGGCTGCAACTTTGATGATGTGGGGTGGAAAATGACATGCAAGGTCCCTTCAAGAATTTATCTCACTTGAGGGACAAATGAACATTGTCACCACCATCTTGGTGTGAAAAATCATCCTCAAATGATCGTTGTGCCTCAAACCATTTAGAGAAATCGCCAAACTCCCTTTGAACATATCCTAATCCTTGATACTTTGGTTTCTCTTATACCATAATTGAATTGGTGATCCCTTGGCCATTGATGTTTAGGCCTCCTCCTTCATAACCCATTTTAGAAAGCAACTTCATATCAATGCCTTTGGTATGTTATTCAAATACTGTAAAATAGGTAGTAATTGTACATGAAATGCTTATTACCTCGTTGACCTTGCCATTCATATTTTCATATTCTTATGATGATGAAAACATTACAGATGACTTTTATTGACTACAATACGGTGAGAATCTTGGAGATGCTTGAAAAATCCACATGCATCATTTTCCTCATATGGTCCATAACTACTATGTTAACCATGCCCACATATTGGTTTCATTTTGGAGGTATATTTTGCTATCACAGGAGTGGAGATTTCAACAACTCGTTCCTCAAGAACATGTTGCAACTGAAGGCACATATGCCTCTTCTCCTCTTCATCCATTTCTAGCAATCTTCTCAACTCAATGTTCTCCATACGAAGAGCCAAATTCATCCCCTCTAGCTCTTGGAGACTCTTCTTGCCCATTCTTGCAACTTGTTTAGATGAGGCTCTGATACCAATTGATCTAAAAATGGAGGAGGAGGTTAATTTCCTCTTCCTAAAAATATAGAACATTCTCCGATTCTTTGCAAGGAAAAATGGGTCTTAACACAAAACAAGTTTTACAAAAGGTCTCTTCAAGTTATGAGTTAGTTTTCACATGTAAACTTAAGCATAAGAAACATAAAATAACATAACTCATACAGACATTCATGAAGAGTAGAACAAAGGATTTGGTGACAGAGTTCACCCCTACTGGGCTGCATCTCTGGGCATGCCAACATACCTAGACTGCTCCATATATTCAGTGGAAAAGGAGTAAATAAAAGTTTGTTGAAAATTCATGTGGTCATTTCCCCTTCAAGGAAATATTCTCCTACAAATAAATCTCACATAAACATCATGACAACCTACATTCAGCCATGAACACATCAACAACATAAGGTGTCTCCTACAAATACCCTGTACTCCATCTGAAAATGAGCATTCATGAGCATATAAGCACTTCAATTCCACATTGAAGGAAAAATAGAAAAGTTTCCTCAACAAGACATATTTAGAAAAGTATAGAAGAGTTGAACCTTGCAAGTATAAGACTTACAGCAGTATGCATCCTGAGCCAGACAGGTAGTCTCCATGGTCCACATATCATAGAGGCCACAGGGCCTTATTTGCATCAGCTCGGCGAGTTTTTCTCCACACAGTGAAGGGGTCTCGCCTTCTTCATCAGCACCGCGAGTGTTATCTCCACACCAGGTGGAAGGGGCCTCGTTTCTGACAGCAGCACAGGTATCAGAGAGGGGCAAGCAGCCCATGATTGAGGAAGGACTGTCAGGTGATCCAAATATTGACATCATTGATCTTGACACCTGTTCTCCTAGCTCGGAGCTTAAGGAGATCATTCAGCAACGGGAGGTTGAAAATCGCTTGTTGGAAGAAAAATTAGAGATGGCAAAATGGGTGATTAACTATTTAGAGCAGTGCAACAAACAGTTGGAGGATGAGCACGAGCTTTATGAGCAGCGGAGGATCCATGAAGACCGCAACTTGGCTCGTAAGAGACCCGGTGATTTGGTACCCATTGAGCGAGAGGCTATGCTTCTCCGGGTCAATTCTCATTTGGAGAGGTTTCTGGCCAAGGCTAACAAAGATAAGGACATGCTCCGGAACATGAAAAACCATTATTGGGCTCGAATGCACGTATGTAAGGCAAAAATGAAGGTGCTCAAAGGACGGTTGGCCAAGGCACTAAAACGAAGAAAAAGGCCCGATCCCCTCCACATCTTGGCTGAGGCTTACTTGAAGGAGCACGGTGCTAAATGACTTACTTTCTACACAAATTTCAAAAAAATTTGAGCATTTTTGGTCATTTGTGAATTTTTGGGCAAAAAACAGGTTTTCTTCCCCAACGTGTAGCGCGCCGCGCGCTACCCTGAAGATGGGCAACTCCTTTTCATGAAAACTCAGCATTTTTGGATTTTTCATGCAAAAATACACTTGCTCAGCAATTTCCAAGAGATTTCATTAAGTTTTGAGCTTCCAGAAGGTCCAAAAACATGCAAAAAATGACTTTCTGCCACTTTTTTGACACACAGGAAGCAGTCTTGGGAGATTGCAATTTTGGAGGGGAAAATGGTCACCAAATTCAGCAATTCCAATTGGGTTGGAAATTAGACATCTAGACCTTTCCAACAAACTCACTTTTGCCTCATTTGGACTCCGAGAAGTGCCTCAACAACAGGCCCAAATGCGCGCTACGCGTTGAGATTCAAGGCGCTACACATTAGGCTATTTTCACAGAAATGCACCTACAGCTCAGCAAAACGCAATTTTTACTAGGTATGACTTTTTGGAGTGGATTTTGATCCTCCTTGATGTGAATGATGTAATTTTATGATACTTTGACACTTATTTATCTCTTCTAGAAGATTCATTCATGAAAAAGACAAAAATTTAATGAATGAATTGGTTTCCTAGCTTATAGAGGCAAGTTGTTTTGACTGCCTAGATTTTAGTGCTCAGTTTGGAATTGGTTGAAAAAGCTCCTAGGATAGTGAGCTCGACCACTAGAGGCAAGGAAATATGTTAGCTTGCCTATATTATGTACTTTCTTAGTCATTTTCATGGTTGGACTCTTGAGGGATAAAGATTTTATTGTATTACTTATTATATCTCTGCATTTTTGGCAAAGGAAGAAAGACCAGGTTTTGCAGTCCTTTTTGGGATTCCTGTGGTTACATGTATTGATGGTGTGTTTCTATTTGTACTTGTAAGTTTGTTATGCGAATCATCTTCTTACTTTTTCTTCTGCAAATTAGGCAAATGAAGTGTTAAGGTAGAATTCATGGTTGCTATGCTCTGCCTTTAAGTTTGCCTAATATCAATGTTTTCAGCTGTTTAAGGAGAATTCAAGGTGATTTCTTGCTCTCCTTAGCTCCTCACCAGTCATTATCATCCATCCAAATCTTTCAAAGGCATCAATACAGTCTCCTACCTCGCCCCAAAGAACCCCCTGCGAAAACTGTGTCCAATCCCCGCACCCAAAATTGCCTTTCCCCAATTTTCCACTAAAACCCTAAAAATCCAAAATCAAACCTTTTTTATCATTTTACTAGCCTAAAATCAGTGTTCTTTATTGGTTATCTCTTCCCGTTGAAGATCTTTGCCGAGATAGATCGGAGAGAGCCCTCTCCTACCCCGTAGGGCTAGCTACGAGGCTAAGTGGTTTGATGTTGCCTTGGAGTTTACCTTTTTCAGCCTGAGGTGAAATTCAAGCGCTAACATATTGGCGACCATACTGGGGAGAAAAAACTTGTTTGTGGATTGATGTGTTTGTTTCATAAGTCTTAGACGGAGTCTGAAGATATGCCAGGTAGCCTTCGAAACGCTTTTGCTTTGCATAAGTGCAAGTAGATAAACGCTGCTTCAGTCGACCTCCGTGAGCTTGTGAATGTAACACTTCATTTGCATTTCACCCTAGTATATTTGCAAACTCTGAACTTTTGGATGATTAGGTAAGAGTTTTCACAGGCTAATTGGTTATTTGTTCCTTGATATCCAAACTGGCTTCCGATTCTGGTCATATATTCAAATCTCATTCATGTCCAGCTATTTTTTAGTATCTTGAAGACATTGATTTTGACGAGAGTTTTGAGTTGTCCTTGTTCAAAACCAAATCTGAAAGTGCACTTGATTCTTTAGTTCCCAACCCTGATTTTGCTGCTACCCTTGAAATTGAGAGACACAACAAATTGGTTGACAATTTCATCCTAAGATCTCTTCAGTCAGATATTCACGCTACCAATCTTGCTGAGTTCGTTGAAACTATATATGTTCATATTGGATCCACTATCACGACGCATGAGTAGACCAATCCTCCTTTTATTTCTGTTTCTCCTATAATCACTTATCCAGAAACTACAGTTGGTTCGCCCTCTACATCCCATACCACTTCTCCTCCTCATACTCCTCATACTATAGCTACACCTACTCCACCTGCTACTCCTAGACCCAATCTACCTAAAGCAATGGCTGCCCGATTTGCTCCCCTTGCTCTTCCTCAAAATCTGCATGATATGCCAGCCGACTACCAGAGTAAAATCCCTATGTTTGATGGCACTCCTCAAAGTGTCTTTGCTCAGCAACATATAGACAAAATTGCAAATTTCTTTGATCTATATGAGATAGATGAAGAGGATGTAACTATTCGTTTGTTTGTACAAACATTTGATGGAGAAGTAAGAAAATGGTTCAGAGGTTTGACAGCTAGAAGCATACCCACCTTGGAAGCACTTCAGAGGCAGTTTCTAGATCGATGGGAAATCAGAAAGGATCCACTTCAGATCAATTCTGAGTACAACAATCTGAAGTGCAATCATGGTGAGTCCGTTCAAGATTACATTATCAGATTTAACACAGTTTACAATGCTATTCCAGATGATTTAAGGCCATCTAGAAAATCAACACTTCTCAAATTCCCGGATGGATTTGATCCGGAGATGGCTTATTCATTGAGAGATAGAGATCCTCCCACCTTGGAGGATATGCAGAAAATTGCTGTCAGTGTTGAGGCAAACTTGAATGATAAGAGATCAAGGATGAAGGCGGAAAAGCGAGTCACAATCAAAGAGGAAGCTTCTACATCAGATCAGCTCCTCCGTAAGGTTGAAAAGATTGAAAGAGCACTTGAACATGTTCATCTTGAAAAGCCGGAGCCTCAGATTCACAATCCAAATTTTCGAGGTCCGCAGCAGCCGCAATATAGAATCAAACAGCGTGAAACAAGGGCACAAGAGGCAACAGTTCAGCAACAAATTAAACCTCCACTTTAGCAAAATTTTGTTAGCCAAGAATCCGAGGATGAAGGTGATACGGTGGGAGAGGAAAATCACTTCTTCACTCTTGATGATCTACCCACTTATATTACAGAAGAGGAAGAGTTGGTGAGAAACTCCATCGTCCCTCAGGATGAGCATTATATCTTGTCGAATGATGCAGCGCTTGAAGAAGAATCAGAAGAATATCAAAGAGGGTACTTGAATGCTTTATCCACTCAGCAGAGACAATTAAGAAACCGAGTTGTTCGCATAAATCCCATCCAGAAGAGGACAGATACTTCAGTAAAGAATGGTTCAACTGCTCCATAGAAAAAAGGGAAAGAGATAAGCGATCCTTCAGCAGGTCAATCATCATCAGCAAGCAAGATAGATCAGCCATCAAGTACACCAAGAGATAAAGTTGAAAAAAGAGAAGTTCCGACCAAAGAAGGCGAGAAGATTTCAGTTTTCAGTTTGGAGAATGAAATTTCAAAGTTGAAAGTGTCCATTCCTTTGACGGAAATCATGAAGAACAACACTTACCGAGGCCAAATCTCCAAGATGCTGAATTTTGATCCAATGCTAGACACGGTGAATGTAGAAGATGATCAGCCGGAATTGATTTTTGGGCCCGCTTTAAATGGTGAGTCTCCTGAAAGTTATGTTCCTCCATTCTATATTAGTTTGCGATTGCATGAGTATGTTTTACATAATGCTATGTTTGACTCGGGAGCTTCGCATAATTTGATGCCGAAAGCAATCATGGAAAAGCTGGAACTAGACATCACGAGGAAATATCATGATTTGTATTCGTTTGATTCTAGACGGGTAAAATGTATTGGTTTGATCAAGTACTTGGTAGTGAGCTTAGATCAAATCCCAGCAAAGAATGTTTTGATGGATGTGGTGGTGGCGGATATTCCTCCGCGATTCGGAATGTTGCTTTCGAGATCTTGGGGAGCTAAGCTTAAAGGTACACTTCAGCTCGATTTTTCTTATGCTACAATCCCGGTCTTCGGTCAGATGAGGAAATTATATCCGGGAATCAAAAGATGAAATACATGACACTAGCAAGGAAAAGCCAGTTAAGTCATCCTGTAAATTATGTCAATTACAGATTTAGAGGTCATTTGTTATTGTTTGCGGATAACTTTTAATATGAGAATAGATAGATAGTCAGTTAGTTCAAGCAGAAGATATACCAGACATTACAGAAAATTTTAGAGAAATTTTGAGAAAGGAAAGTGAAGAAGGGTCCGCTGTCATGGAGCCAACAGCTGAAATAAATGGGCAATAAACAGAAAATGCAGAGACATCACATTTTCAGCACTTAGAAGACGATGAGGATGGTCTTTGGACCATGGATTTTGATGGTGCTGTGGGCAGCGATGGTGCTGGTATAAGTGTGTGGATTCGAAGTCCATTTTCTGTCTGAAACAAAGTCCCAAGCAAGGTACGAGTATGTTCTTACAAATTGGCATTCGATTGTTCAAACAATGAGGCGGAATATGAGTCTCTCATTGTTGGCCTGAAAATCCTTTGGAAGCTGAAGGCAAAGAAGATAGTAGTATATGGCGACTCCGAGTTGGTTATAAAGCAAGTGAAAGGTGAGTTCCAGGCCAAGCATCCTCGTATGCGAGCATATCGAAATGCTGTCATAGATATCTTGAAGCTATTTTCTGAACATACTTTGACATGTGTGCCCCGCATCCAAGATGGTGTTGCGGATGCATTGGCTAAGGCAACAAGCAATCTAAAAATCCCCATGAATTCCAGCAATAAGTTTGAGATTTATGTGAAGCACCGTCATACAGTTCCAGACAATCAAAGATGTTGGCACGTTTTCCAAGATGACGAAGAAATCAAGGATTTTCTGCAACTTGAAGTTGAGTTCAAAGACATCTCCATAGATACAGAACCTGAGGAAGTAAATCAGATGGATGTATTGCAACTTAAAGATAATTTCATTCCTAAAGGATTAATTCCTTTGGAGGAGTTGTTCGATCAAGATGACGTGGCCCACAAACCAACTTTGAGGCCAACGAAAGAAGGTGTTGAAGAAGTGAATGTCGAAACAACTAAAATTCCAAAGATGGTGAAACTATCGAAGGCATTGTCGCCAAAGGTAAAGAAAGAATATATCATATTGTTGTCTTCGTTTTCTAATGTTTTTGCATGGGATTATTCAGATTTGAAAACTTATGACACAAGTATCATTCAGCATACCATTCCCATAAAGCCAAATCAAAATCCTTTCCGACAAAAGTTGAGAAGAATTAATCCTAAGTTGCTGCCTTTGATTGAAAAAGAAGTTAACAGGTTGTACAAGTCTGGAATTATAGTGCCAATCAGATTTTCCGACTGGATTTCCAACTTGGTGCCCGTGAGAAAGAAGACCGGTGAGATCCGTTTGTGTATAGACTTCAGAAATCTGAATAAGGTGTCGCTAAAGGACAATTATCCGCTGCCCAAGATAGATCATATATTGCAGCGGGTAGTTGGGGCATCAAGGATGTCGCTACTTGATGGTTATTCCGGGTACAATCAGATTTTGGTGCATGAGGATGACCGCAACAAGACTGCATTCACTACTCCATGGGGGACATTTCATTATGCCAAGATGCCATTTGGATTGAAAAATGCAGGTGCTACCTTTCAGCGGGCGATGGACATGGCCTTTGCTAATGAGAAGGATGTCTTTTTGGTCGTTTATCTTGATGATTTAACTGTGTTTTCTAAATCTGATGAAGAACATTTGTATCATTTAACAATGGTGTTTCAAAAGTGCAGAAAATATGGTATCTCATTGAATCCGAAGAAGAGCCTTTTCGCCATGAGTGAAGGAAAGCTGTTGGGGTGCATCATTTCCAAAGATGGCATTCGTATAGATCCTGCACGTGTGGAAGCTATTCAGCAATTAGAGCAGCCCCGAAACAAGAAGAAGATTCAGTCCTTTAATGGAAAGTTGAATTTTCTGCGTCGCTTTATTCCGAATCTTGCAGAACACCTTAGAGAAATCATTAACATGCTCAAAAAGGACAGCCATCTCAAATGGACCAAAGAGGCGGTAAAGTCTTTCAATTTGGTAAAGTTAATTTTATCTTCAGCCCCAACTCTAATCAGCCCGGATTATACACAAGATTTTATTTTATTTTCATTTGCTTCTGAGCATACATTGGCAGCTGTGCTGATGCAAAAGAGAGATGGAGTTGAGAAGCCCATTGCTTTTTTCAGTCGTATTATAAGGGACGGAGCGCTGAAGTATAATATCATTGAAAAACAAGCATTGGCGCTGGTAAAAGCCTTGAAAGATTTCCGTGTGTACATACTGAATTCCCACATTTTGGCATATGTTCCTAACGCGGCTGTTAAAGATGTTTTGGTACAAGCGGAACCAGAAGGAAGGCAGGGTAAGTGGATTGCTACACTATTAGAATAGATGTGGAAATTAAGCCTACCAAGCTTATTAAGGGTCAAGGTCTTGCTAAATTGATGGCTGAAACAAATCTCCATGTCCTAGACATTAATTTGATAGCTGCCCTATCCGATGAAGATGAGGAGAATTCAACACTACAGGTATCTGACATCTTTATTTCTTCTCCTTGGTATGCTGATATTATATATGTGCTTCAAAATTTGTCTTCACCTCCCGGGATGCCTCGAAACAAAGCTAGGACATTGAAATTAAAGGCTGCCAAATTTTGCATCATCAAATCTGCACTATATTGGAAAGACCCCAGTGGCATATTGCTGAATTGTTTGGTCAAGGAGGAAGCTAAGAGAGCTGTAGAGGATTTTCACAAAGGTGACTGCGGGGGCCACTTGTTTTGGAAGACCATGGCAAACAAGATCCTAAGGACAGGTTTTTATTGGCCTTCATTGTTTTTAGATGTATATAAAGCAGTCAAGAGTTGTCACGAATGTAAAAATTTTCAAGGAAAGCAGAAATTACAGCCATTGCCTCTCAAGCCCATTGAAGTCAGCGCACCATTTCAGCAGTGGGGCTTGGATTTCATCGGCGAAATTCATCCAGCATCTTTCGGACAACATCGATGGATATTGACAGCCACTGATTACTTCACGAAATGGATTGAAGCCATTCCCACTCGGCAGGCCACGGACTTGGTAATTATTTCCTTCCTTGAAAATAACCTATTGTCACGTTTTGGCTGTCCACATAAGTTGATTACAGATAATGCAGCAGTGTTTAAATCAAAGAAGATGGTTGATTTTTGCTACAAATATAATATCAGTTTGGGGCATTCGACCGCCTATCATCCGCAAGGAAATGGGCTGGCTGAATCTTCGAATAAATCTTTGGTAAACATCATAAAGAAATTGTTGGAAATCAACAAGAAGAGCTGGCACAAAAAGTTAGTAAATGCATTATGGGCTGATCATGTAAGTCAGAAAAGGTCAATTGGTATGTCACCTTTTGAACTAGTTTACGGGACAGATGCAGTGTTTCCTACTTCGCTTAGTATTCCGGTAGCAAAATTTCTTCAAGAAGCTGGTGGTGAGGAGGATCCCATGCAAAGGCGGATTGGTCAAATGATTCATTTACAGCAGACACAGGAGGAGGTTCTTCACAATACTCTAAAGTTGCAAGAGCGCATAAAGAAAATCTATGACAGTAGAGCAAAACCGGATGATTTCCAAATAGATGATGTTGTTTTGAGGTGGGATGCCCGAAATGAAGACAAAGGGAAACATGGAAAGTTTGACAACTTGTGGAAAGGTCCCTACAAAATTGCAGCATACCGTGGTCCAAATGCCTTTCTTCTCAAAGAAATGAATGGTGATGATTGTCTCGGAGGGTCGGTCAATGGTCGACTGCTTAAAAGGTACCATGTCTGAGCATTTGCTGCTCTAGTCATTATCATTGTAATTACCATTTTACATTGATTCCACTGCAAGTGTGAACTGATCTTTCATCTTTAGTCTGGGGCCCGCGGTGAAGGCTATAATTCTGAAGATGAAGATTAGTTGGTGTGAGTTTGTCATGTTGTTTGTATCAGTTCATTTTCTATTTAAAGTTGAAGTCAGTTTAAGTCAAAATTGGTCCAATTTTCAGTCACTTGTCAAGTCAATCAAGTTGTCCCAGTTTGGGTCAAATATGTAAATAATGACTCCATTGCCCAATGATTAAAAGGCACTGGTCTTCTCTCCCAGAGGTCTAAGGTTCTTGGCACCTCCAAGGAGCTACCATCCCCATTGGAGCCAATGTTAGAGTCGGTCTAGTAGCCCTCCATCAGCAATCAAAGCTCTTTCCATTTGCATAAGTAGGTGTCTCATCAATGTCATCTTATTGCATTCCATTAGGCATGCCATAACCCTGATGGAGGAGCTTGTGTCTTTTATTCCCCTCTTGGCACTGCTGGATTAAGTTTGTTTCAGTCACTAAATTCCTTACAGGGTCATTGGTCTTGTCTTGAAATCAAGGTCCTAGGTCTAGGGTTTAGTCCAATTTTGTCTTTTGAGGTCATGTCTTATGAGGTCAATAAATGCCCAGCAGGCCAGAGGGATGTCCATCAAAGCATCACTTCAGATGATTTCATATTGTATAGCTAATTTTTACCTTGAGTTCAAAAACTATGTTTTTGAAGGCAAGGTCATTTTCTCATTTTTGTAAAAATTTGTAAAAAAATTCAAACGCTTTGAAAGTTGGCATGCGGCCTTGGTCTCCTTTTCCAAGACTCCTCAGAAGCTATCCCTACAAAAATTTTCAAGAAAAAGCATCATTTCAACCAATTTCATGACAAAAAGGAAACCACAAGTCAGCAACAATTAGTTTTAAAGAGTGTCATTGCATAAACATTATAAAGTGGGTTTGAGGGGAAATAAATTTAAATCAAGCGTATAAAAGCCCCTCTCTCCTCATTTTGTAATTCTTTTGCCTCCAAGACTCCAAGAGCAAGTGTGAAAGGCGATTTAGTGTGAAACTGGGAGAACTTGGTGACTGCACCTGCGCGCTACGCGTTGGGCACGCGCTACGCGTCAGGGCAGTCTCTGCAGTGCAAAATTGGTCGGGCGCTACGCGTTGGGTGCGCGCTATGCTCCAGAGCCCGCGCGCTACGCGTTGGGTGTCCACCTTCAGAAATTTGCTAGTGAGCCACAAATCGACTTCTTCCTCTTCAATTTCTTCAGGTAGGCCTCAAATCATTGAAGTTATTTCTTTGTAAAGATAACATGAGCGTGAAAATGTGTCAAATGCCATCAAGGTGAAATGGAAAATTCATATGTATTATGTTTAAAAAAAAAAAATTCAAATGCATGTGAGCTATGGTTTTACATTTGCTGCCCAAGGTCGTCCTTTTTCACTCCCTCATTTCCCCACATTCCCATTATCCCCTCCCTTGTCATTTTCACCTAATCTCCCTAACAAAAAAAATCAAAAGCCCTAAAACCCTACCTATAATAAAATCTCCCTAAACCCTACCTCCTATCAAACCCCTGCAAATTATGATGATGTGATGATGTATGTGCCATAATTCCTTCCCTAAATTCCCTTTTTATATATATTTTCCCTAATTCCCCTCAAAGTCCCCCTCCCTAACATCTCCCTTGTTTTTTTTGTCCCCTTGGAGCAACATTCAAACAGTCAAAACAGCAGGTCATTTGAGCAGAAGCAGCAGTACATTTCAGCCATTTTTCTCTTGAAACCATGTTAGAAACCGAAACAGACTATGAACAAAGTGATGACCGTGAGTCAACACCAGAGGTTGAGGTGCCAAGGAGGCCTCACAGGGGTGGTAAGGGTGGTCAGCATGTGAGACAGGTGCCCACCTCTTTGGCCTATTTGCAAGCTTGTCCACTTGCAGTCACATGTTTCCGTCATCAATCATGTTATGGATATTGCGAGAGAATTTCCCAAATTCAGCACCACAGGGAATTGGTCCGCTTGTTTGTTTTGAATTTGCACAACAGGCATGTGAATCTTTCAGGGGTGGATTTTACATTGTCACCTAAGATTGTTGCTCAAGCAACAGGGATACCCAATGTTGGAGAAGAGTGGAACAAGCGCCAGCTGTTGGACAGATTCTAGTATGAGCCCTACATTAAACCTGTATATATGAGGCACCTAACTGGTGTGTTTCCTTTCAGATTCTTGAGGGATGAGTATGCGCCCTTGATGAGGCTCATCATTCACTATTTCACCTGTGAGGGTAGATTTTCACGTTTGTATTCGTATCATATCCACTTGTTGATGCATTTCACATGGGTACAGATGATGAACATTCCTTTCTTCATGTGCCGGAATATTGAGAGGATGGTGCCCTTGGTGTAGAGAAAGAGCCCAGCACAGCAACACAGGAGCATCTACCATTATGCTTTGATCAAGATTGTGGTCATGCATCAGTTGGCCTAGCAGGGTATTCCATGGGAGGATTTCATCTCTCGAGATTTCTTCACAGCGCCACCACCCCCTGAGGTTGTTCATGAGGAGGGAGGACCTTCACAGCAGTATGACATCCCTGAGCCCAGACATGTTAGTTCCCCTCCATTGTTCACATATCAGAGAGGCCACAGGGCCTTATTTGCATAAGCTCGGCGAGTATTTTCTCCACACCAGGTGGAAGGGGTCTCGCCTTCTTCATCAATATCAATGTTTTCAGCTGTTTAAGGAGAATTCAAGGTGATTGCTTGCTCTCCTTAGCTCTTCACCAGTCATTCTCAATCCATCCAAATCTTTCAAAGGCATCAATACAGTCTCCTACCTTGCCCCAAAGAACCCCCTACGAAAACTGTGTCCAATCCCCGCACCCAAAATTGCCTTTCCCCATTTTCCACCAAAACCCTAAAAATCCCAAATCAAACCTTTTTTATCAGTTGACTAGCCTAAAATCAGTGTTCTTTATTGGTTATCTCTGCCCGTTGAAGATCTTTGCCGAGATAGACCGGAGAGAGCCCTCTCCAGCCCCGTAGGGCTTGCTACGAGGCTAAGTGGTTTGATGTTGCCTTGGAGTTTACCTTTTTCAGCCTGAGGTGAAATTTCAAGCGCTAACATAATCAAAATGAATCAACTCACTCGCCTCTCTTGGAATATAGGGGGTTTCTTCGTGATCTGGATATGAAGGGTACGTGCTATTGGCAGATGGCTTCTTTTGTTACACTATTCTCTGAAGATGTTTCAGTGCTTGGTGGGAATGCTCTTTTCATAAGACTCATCAGTTGGAACTCCTCTCCTAGAATATGGGGTTGTTGGAATGTGCCTCCCCATAATACTTATAAGCTTATAAAATCAAATTGAATCAACGCCTCCACTGTTGCCATATCTGTTGTCTGCCCATTTGTTTGTGTGTCCCAGGGTAGGTGCGTATTGAACTGAATGCGTACCGGGGAATCCAGATTGAACAGAATGGTTAATGCAGACTGAATGGGGGAATGGTAGAATGGTGGAATGGGAGCAGATTGGATAAAGAGGATTGTGCTTTGGGCGATGTGGACTGGGCAGGCGTACGAAATATCCTATTATTGGGATGAAAGATTGTGAATGATGGGCTGCTGGATGGAAATGTTCAGGGTGTTAGATGAAATCAAGTAAAAGAGAGCTTATTTTTTAGTACGGGTAGGAAGGGTACGTGATACGGGTATTATGGGGACTAAAGTAGGTAATGGTGTATCAATTGCCTAATCTGGTAGGCCCTTAATTGACCACTATTCGGGATCAGCAACCTCCCTTCCCGAGGCACTATGTGTTTTAGGGGCATGATTCTTCTCCTAAAGTGATTGTAAGTAATGATTACCATGGATCCATTTGAGGTATGTGTGTTTCATAGCATAAAGTGAGGTCAAGGTAGGTTGTTTCAAGGGCTATGTTTTCTTAGAGATCGAGGTCAAAGGCTACGGTTTCATCGAGGTATAGGGTCGAGTAAAAGGTTTGAGGTTCAATTGATTTGGCTGGCTTGTAGGGTGGATATGTGGGGTTAGTTCTATATTAGGTTATCAACAATTGACTACGGCTTGCCATCTTGCGATTACACCTCCTCAGAATGATACTGGATTTAGATTAGCTCATCCGATTTGATTAACAAATTAGCCTAGTGTATTAGATTAGGCAAGTAGGTTAGATGTACTGGGGATCCTGGGTGACGTGTACTAGGGAATGCTGGGAGACTCGAGAGACCGCGTATTGAACTGGGGGGAATGGGAGGCTGTTCACTAATGGGTACGAAAGTGTGGAATGATTAGAGCTGAAATAAAGTGAATCGTCAATAAAATTAGTTTCTTTCTTGCGAAGCATCCCACCAACATACCCAGATCGAGTGTATTAGTTCCCATCCAGGTAATATTAGCTTATCGCCTACCTTTTCTACAGAGAAAAACAGAATCTACTCCAACAAATAATAGGTGATCTCAGTGCTTAAACCAAATCTTCTCCTAAAAGTCCTGACTCTAGCTCTCAAAAGAGAATAGCTGCTATCCCATACTAATCATGTTCCAAGGCCACCTTTGCACTCTCAAATTGACCATATGTTTTCAGATTCTTCTTATCTCTATAATCCCGATAGGCTAGGCCACCTTTCATTATGAAAATGACAAATGACTCTATCCATTCTATATTTGAAACGGGCTACTACCCCACACCTTGAGTCAGTTTCTATTGACCTTGCCTGCCTGCTTCATGGGCCACCTTTTCTTAGTGAAATGAAAAAACTTTATCCGTCCTCTATTTTAGGGCCCTTACCCTATACCCTTTTGGAAGCTATCAACCCTGCCCTCCTTCCCAATTGATTTTCTGAATTTTCTCTGATTCGGAGATGCGGAGCTGTGTTACAGCGATGTGTTTTGGAGATGCGGAGATGAAATTCTAGGTGCAGCAATCAATGTGGGTGCTTTCGAATGGAAGAAAGTAAGCCCAATGGCAAAAGAGAGCTACTGTGGAGGCGAATATATTTTGAACCTATCGAGGCGGGATCTTGCAGTAATGAATTATGTACGTAATTACACAAATTACTAATTGAAAAAGAATAAGAGTAGAAATTCAAGGCGATGGCAGCTGCTTTATTTATCTCCCAAAGTCTGAGCGTTCCTAAGTGACTTAAAGTGAGGGGAATGTGGGTACAACAAGCACATTGAACCTTTTGACTATTTGTTGCCTATTTATCTTTACCTTACCAACTACCCTTTTCTCTTTCTCCCAGCAGACTACTTACCTTTGTAATTCCCCAAACAACCAATGTTCACCGGCATAGAGCTCTTGGACTGCCTTCCATGCAAAATTCACGGGCCTTCAACAACACTTGCTTGAAGAATATTATTAGACTCTGCCTACTTGCTTTACTTAAGTGCGACCTACTATTACCAACCCACCTGGTTATTTCTTTTGACTTTCACTGCTTCCTAACTTACCCAACCTTTCTTTGTGATGTACAAACCTATTGCTTGAATAATGTGGGTAGCACTATTGATATTGTTGGGGGGGAAAGGCCTGCAATTGATTGATTATAAGATGGCAGCACCCAAAGAATTCCATCTCATGGATCTTCCTCTTGGTTCTAGTATCTAAATAAACCAACCCTGCCTTGTCAAGCTTACTTTTCATTAAATGGAACCTTGAAACCAAATTAGGAGCAATAGACTATGAATTTATCCAGAATCGATGAAAATAGCAATGGGCTTATTTGCAATCTTACCTTCCACTTCTCTCATGTGAGATTGGTGGTCTGCTTTCCTACTAATTGAAGTGATGTGGCCAAAATCGACGGTTTCAGACCTTGGACTGGGTTTGGTTTGGTACCAACCCATGGCCAAACTCGCCATACAATGCATGCAAATGGCCTCCCCTAATCTTCCTGGAGCCCATCTCTTGGGCTGATTTAAACTATTAGATAGAATAGATAGATATATTGATATAAACATATATATAATAGAGATAGAGTTGGATTCGTACCAACGTGTGCCTAATGTGTAGATAGAATGCACAGAAATGCCCTCTCCCTTTTGGTCGAGACTACTGTTGCACCCTCACCAATATGAATAGTGAGTGACCCCTAAGTAATATGGGGCCCTTGAAGATGTTTTTCATTGAATGATGCAAGCTCATATACCTACTTAATAGATATTGATTCAGTATAGTCTTATGCCAAGGAATCTTCTTTAAGTACCAACTAAGTAATAACTAAAGGAAGTGATCTGGGGCTAAAAGGTCTAGTTCTGAAGGTGGTGGGTATAAAGTCATCTATGTTCGGTTGGTTGATAAATTGTTTTGTCACAATTCGCAATAAAGCTAATAATCTAATTTGGAAGGATCGAAGTCAAAAGGTGCGTGCGTTAGTGACTAGCTCAAGAGCTCAAGCAGGAGCTGCATGAACTCTACTAACTTGAATAGCTAGATAGATTAGACCATAAAGACTAGACCCAAGTGTGACTCAAAGTCAGGTTGCCTTTCAACAAAAGGAAGCCAGCCAGGTCCACCAAGTCCACCAACAAATAATAGGCCATACCTAAGGGATGAGAGAATAGATATATAGCCACCCAAGTCAGGGAAGGCAGATAGATAGAGATACAGTAATGGAGAGCAGGCTAGAGAGAACCATTCATGCTAGTCAGGTTTTTGATTTCATGCAGGTCCCCGATAGTCTCATTCACGCTAGTTAGATAGTGCCAGTGTGAGGTGTGCCCATCATTCCCTAGTAGATACTTCCTACAACCATCATTCCAAGTTACCATTTGACAACCTTTTCATTCATTTATTGACCTTCAAGCAAGGGAGACTTCTAGAAGAAGGGAAGAAATCCTCCAATTAGCAATTATTCCTCATCGGGGATGGGGGTGGGTGGGTAAATAGTTGTCAAGTGAGCCCATCCTTCCTTCCAATTAAGGCCACCCTTGAACTAGTGAAATTACCAGCCATTATAAGGCCAGGTTCTTCAATGTCAATTTACCAAGCACCTATCTTGGGTCAGAAGGCGTAGAGGCAGGAAGGATAGAGAGTTAGGCAGGGTAGTTAGAGGGTGCTTAGCGAGTTAGGAAGGGAAGATAATGGGTAGGTCAGGTAGGTTGGAGAAAACATTATGGGTGGAAGAGCTTACTTACAGGAGCAACAGAGCCAGCAGCACCAGTAGCAGTTACAGGTCCAGACTAAGTAGCTGATCCGGGTGATTCGCTAAGTCACTTAGGTAATCTTAGGAATACTACCACAAGCAACCTTCTTCCTTGCTCTCCTAGTGCTGGCAGAATGGTGAAAATAGCCTCTAAGTATTATGTATTGCACCTTGGTACTAATATGACTCTATTCATTTTGGCCTACTTACTGCTATGCCTACTCCAGGCAGAAGGACCACTACTACCTTACTAAGTTCCCAGAAGGAGAACTACTGCTCAAGGCCTCACCTCATCTGAGCCCAGGAGCTAATAAGGATGTGCTTTATGAAAGGGATGTGTGCGGTGAAAGGGAATGACTTGGTGAAAGGATATTCACTAAGGGAGAGAATTCTGGGGAAAGATGGAGAGATCTCTTCTGTCAACTGGTGGGCCTTATTGCACTTTGCGAATATCTATGCCCCTG
>APFE030548720.1:0-14368 GCA_000404065.3 Pinus taeda
TATATAATTTCAAATAATGATGAATATTTCAATTTATTTTATTGTTATGTTACAATATTTATATATTTATATGTTTTGAAAATAATGAAACTACTATTTAAATATTATTAAAAAACTATTTTAATGTTTTGAAGTTAAAGTTATGTTTCAAATAAATTGAAAAATACTATATAGAAAGCTTCTCTTGGTTTGGAGATGTAAAATCTCTACTAACACGGTTAACCACATGAACATGACAACTTATATGACTCAAAAAATGGTCTATCATTGGCATGGGACTAACCACAGATGACCACCCACACAATCCATTGCCAATGAGGCATAATCATTCACATGAATACATGCATACAACTAACAAGGGTGCACACAAACATACACATATCCACAAACATTACACATATTGACTCACAAAGTGACATGTTCACACATCACACTTACTATAAATTTTAGAATTAACATTATTTTATGCATATGATGAAGATTAAATATATATATTATGATGTTGACAATTAAATTTATTTTATAAGTTAATTAGTATGTTATGAAAATTGAGAAGTATTTATTTTCTTATTATTTTTTAAAACAATGATTATGATTAACAACGTTTTAGAATTAACATTTTTTCCACATTATTAAATTATAGTATTATGAAAAAGAAAATTATAAATTATTAAAATTAATGAAAATTTGAAATAAAAATAATAAAATTTATTGTATTGTATTGATTTTAATATCAAATAATTAATTGATATGTGTTATTACAAAGTGATGTTATTATATGAATATCATGTTATCTCTTTTTCTTTTATAAGGGACTTGAATCTCGAGCCTCACTTTTTGCATAATATTTTATAATACGACAATCATCCAAAACCCAAAAAAGAAAAATATAAATTGTAAAATATAAATAAATTTAGGTTATAAATGTTATATAATTTAGTTGAATAAGAGTGGTTTTGTCATTTGTGTGTATGTGGGGAAGTTGTTTAAAAAATTGAAAAAATGTTAAGTAATTTATGTGAATAAGAGTGGCTTTGTTATTTGTGAGTATGTGGGGAAGATGTTTAAAACACTGAAAAATTGTTAAATGATGTAAGTGAATAAAAGTGACTTTTCCATTTGTGTGTATGTTGGGAAGATGTTTAAAACATGTTTATAAATTATTATGATAATAAAGAGATATATTTGTGTTTGTACATATTGGAGTTACTATAAACTAAAGATCATGAAAACCATGAGCACAAGGAACACAACTCAAAAGAGGGTTACAAGAGAGCCTTTTGGAGGGGTCGAACTCCCCTCCAACAAAAAAAAAAAGCCTACTCCTTTTCTTAATGGTAGTTTGTGTTCATGTACATTCTTTGATGCGCACATCTAAAGAAAAAAATATATATTTTACCCTAATTACAACATTACAAAACACAAAAATAGATAAGGTCTTCTTGGTATTGATCAATTTTCTACAGCATAAACATGAATATAATATTATTATGTAAAGTGATTCAAATATAATATAATTTATAAATTTAATATCATAATAATTAAATCTAACAATTATATATTGAAAATAAATTAGAAAAATACATTTGGTAACTTACTTTTAATAAAATTTCATTTTTTATTAATAGAAGTTCATTGTGTATATAAAATTTTAATACTCAAAAATGGAATGTTATATTTTTTTCAAATTAAAATATAAAATAAAATAATGAATAACCGGATATAATAAAATATATAATGACAAAATACATGTTTATTTTAGAAATTCTAAATGGACAATACAAATTTTTGGTAAATATTTTTCTCTTCGTGAAAACTAATGTTACATTTGAAACTTCAATAAAAAATAAATAAATAAATTGATAAAACTACTTAATCATTAATAACAAAGAGGAAAAAAGAATCTTTGCCACCTGAAACCCTTAAAACAGAGATCATTGTCAAGTGGTATGATTGTTTTATCTCCCCATCATCATCACATTCCTATTTCCCACTCTTACATATGATCTATCATAATTTCAATTTTCCTAGATATTTTTCCTAATAAAAACTTCCCACATATTTTTCCCAGATTTGATTTTTGATTTTTCTACTACAAAACAGTGAGAATAACATGAAATAAAAAAGCCTTATAACAAATATTAAAAAAAAAAAACTTGTAGGAAATTATGGGTTCTTCTCTATTTGAATCTGAAGCTTCCCAGACACAAATCCTTGCCAAGTACAAACAATCAACTCCTTCGAATTTAAAGCCCTTCCCACTCTAACGTGGAAACATAATACTCTAAAGACAACACAGGATATGTGTTTTCTGCTAATAGATCTTCAATGAGAAGGAAAGAACAAGATTCCGCCAATGTACCCAAAACTTATATTTATTCAAATTCACGCCAGGATTCAATTCGGTTGGCAGGTAAGCACCTTGGGCTCTTGGCTTCTGATATCCGCCTTGGATTCATGTTAAAGCAAACATAGAAAGAAGGAATAAGGGTGGCTTGAGTTTGAGTTTGAGTTGCCATGGAATAGATTTAAACAAATTCTTTGATGAATTTGTTCAAGAATAAATTCAACCAAGCAATGCTTGCTCGGGTTTGAGGTGAGAAAAAAGAGAGGGTTAAAGTAACAGGTGGATACAGCTGCAGAGGGTTAAAGTAGTGATGAAGATAAAGAAAGGGTGTTTCAATTTGTTGGCAAGAGCCGACGCAGTGATAGACTATGGGTTTCTTTCATGGTTGGTTGAGAAGAAGGAAGAGGAGCAAAGCACTAGAATTAGAAAAAGAAGGATGTTTGGATTGGGTTCCACCAACGGAGGTCGATTTATCTATAATGGTTCCCATCATATAGAAGCTTCCAAGATTTTATGCAAGCTTCTAAAGTAACGATGTATATAATTTTGGAGTGGTCTTGTTAGAAATCCTTTTGCGACAGACCACCCCTAATTAGTAGTCGAAATCTACCCGAGAAAGAACTGAATCTCAAGTGCACTTTCTCAGATTCAAGAACATATAATTTATGATTTTCAAGTGCATTTTCATCACACAACCAGTTACAATCACTAGACATGGAAACACATAGATGGATGAGGATTTTTTTCATCGATGAACGGGTGATAAGTATAAACAAAATTATAGATAGCATTCTCAAAGAGTCCTGAAAGTGAAGGATGAAAGTCTTGGGATGAAACTGTAAGGACATATTGAAGCCGGTTTTTGTTTAAATTGAAGAACATATACACATATGAAGTACATCGGGCTCTTACCCATGAAAAGGTACATCTGGTTCCTACCCATGAAATGGTATCAAAGAGTCCTGAAAGTGAAGGATGAAAGTCTTGGGATGAAAGTGTAAGGACATATTGAAGCCGATTTTTGTTTAAATCGAAGAACAGATACACATATGAAGTACATCGGGCTCTTACCCATGAAAACCATGAAATGGTATCAAAGAGTCCTGAAAGTGAAGGATGAAAGTCTTGGGATGAAAGTGTAAGGACATATTGAAGCCGGCTTTTGTTTAAATCGAAGAACAGATACACATATGAAGTACATCGGGCTCTTACCCATGAAAACCATGAAATGGTATCAAAGAGTCCTGAAAGTGAAGGATGAAAGTCTTGGGATGAAAGTGTAAGGACATATTGAAGCCGGTTTTTGTTTAAATCGAAGAACAGATACACATATGAAGTACATCGGGCTCTTACCCATGAAAAGGTACATCTGGTTCCTACCCATGAAATGGTATCTGGTACGTGTGGTCCCTGAAATCGTACGTTCTGTTTAGAATACGCTCAGTGAAAAGCCTACCTAACCTATTTAGGAATTATTCACGTGATGTTTCCAGATGTTTCCTAATGGTTCATTCACGAAACGATATTAATGCAACACGCACACTCTTTGATAGTAAATAGCAATAATAAGACCAGCACGAGTGTGGAGAAAAGGAAGGCCATCAAAATTAATTTCACCCACTGTGATTTCTTAACCAATCAAAACATCATTAAACAGAAAGCTGCGTCTAAAATAGAAATGGAACTGCCATCTTCCAGCGCGCATCTCTACATCTAAATCAATATCTGGGGTTCTTCCGAGGTGTCGCTTTAGAATTGCACAATCAACCACAACCGAAAGGGGTAAGTCTTAACTATCCCCAAAAAAACTCGCTCCTCGCTCCTATTGACGAACGAACATTCTGGAAAGAAAACCCGACACTCTAATTAACCCCACTTAACACATGTATAATGCTCAAATTCATTCATAAAACTATTAAAGGCAATCAATAAATTCATTTCTCAAACTATGCACCCAACCAAAGCCATGGGCGTTGTGAGAATATTTATTAAACTATCCCACGCAATTAAAGTCCAAGGTAGAATGTTAGAATACTAATGATAGAATACTCCCAGAGCAATTACTAAAGCATAAGAAGCATCAGGATTTAGAGCATTCCCTGACAAGAGTCTTGGTATTTAGTCACTGACCAAGGTCAAAGACAAAACTAGACACATCACCGAATTCCCATCTCCCCTAGATAACTGGACCAGCCGCATAGCATCCACGAGGTTCTTACCACACCACCCTCTGTGTAACGGCCTGAGGACCGGGCGCTCCGCACGACAGCGGGCGGCCCGAACGTCGACGAACGATGTCCCCACCCAAGGTTCCGTTCAAGGCTCGACACGAAGGCAGAAACATCACCGGTGCAACGGAGGGGGCACACGGGCAGCAAGGGCAAACAACGGAGGTCGGGCGCCCAAAAGAATCACAGTTTGGCACGGTGGAACGTCGGAGGATGATGGCGGTGGGCGACACGATAGTGCGCCCACCCGCCCGAAACACCAAACGAACAGACATACCGGGACCGCGGAGGTGGTTCACGGGCAGAAGGGCGGAGGCCTACACGGACACACAAACGGGACCGACAGATTGGACGACAGGTTAACCGGGCAGAGGTCCACATAGGCGCGGCGACATGGAGTGCGCCCGCCCGAACGATATGGCAACCGGCGAACGACGATTTCGTGCGGAAGGACCGAACAACGAAGGCATTTGCGACATGGGCAGCACAAGGACCGAACAGCGAAGGCATTTGCAATGTGGGCAGCACAAGGATTGAGCGCGCGGGATTAAAGGGAGCTTGGCTTATACCGTGGCGTGGGCGGCCATATGAAACATAGGCCGACCCACCCCGAACGGTTGACAACACAACTCCCGAATTGACATGGGGGTCGGCTCAAGAGAGTTGGGGCGACAATCACCAATCTACACGTCGGCTCATGGTGTTGGGGCGGCGGAACACGCAAACGGGGGTCGGCTTGGAGTAACCGACACCCCTCCATACTTGGTGTGGATTCGTATATATATGGAGAAGCGCTCAAGTCATTAAGGCATCAAATCAAGTTCGATACATTCGCTCAAAGCATTAAGTCTTGGGTTGAGCTTCGAAGAGCTCTACACACAACAGCGCATAGCGACGATGTGATAGACGGGGTTCGGAGGTAGCCAAAGGCAGTTTCGGTTAGCGAACAGGTCGAACGAACAAACGGTGCGAACGCACCTGGGATGCGACGGAAGTCTGAACGAGTCAGGGGTCGAACTGTCGAACGAAGCGCAGGCAGTGTGCAAGAATGGTCGACGACACGACGAGCGCTGCGGTAGTTCGGTACAGGCCGAGAGTCAGTTGAACAGTTGGTTGGGTCGGACGGATTACCCGAAAACGGGACTGTTGTAAACGACCGGCGGGTCGTGCAGGCCGAACGTTCAAGGAACGGTGGTGACGCCGGAAGGCTCCCATCCATTGTACAAATTGTAAAACTGTAACTTTGAAGTATTAACGGTTTTCAGAGGCGCCACCCGATTTGGGTCGGGCCTCCTCCATATCGTGTGCAGACTTGGTAATTGTTACGGTTGTTATGGTTTATGGTTATACATGCTGAACGAATTATAACTTAACATATATAAAAGAGTTATATGATTGTTAATTATATGAATGGTTTAGCTGTTGATAATTAAAGAGATAACACGGTTTAAAGAGTTAAATTGGTGTTGGAAGTCTTGGTTAGGCGTAGTCCGTATATGCCCGAACCCGGCATAAGGCGGTGCCGCACCCCCTTATTACGCAAAAAAAATATAGGGGCGTGACAGATGGTATCAGAGCTCGATTGGAGCTAGTGAACAGATCAGTTGACAGGGTTGAAGAAAACGCAGGTGTGTCACATTCGGGATGGGGCGAACAGGTGACAGGTGCGCACAAGTAAACGGGAGACTGAACGGACAAGAGCTGAACGAGTCGGGTCATCGGAAGACCGAACGTTCGGACGAACAGATACGAAGAATGGAAATTACTGCCATGGTTCAGGAGGGACCGTTTGAAGACAAAGACTTGGGCGACCAAGTGAGAAGGCTTAAGGGCGAATCCACATGGCCGAGAGTGGATCGGCAGGTGATAACGAAACAGGTTGACAGCAAGGTCGATAACGGCAAGGAGACAACCGAAATACAAGAACTCTTGAACGATTGGGAAACGAAGTCAGCTGAGTTGGAAGCGGAGATCGGGCAAGTTCGGAGGAGCTACGAGAGACTAAAAGAAGAATTAAACGGACTTGGAGAACGGTGCCAAGAGGCACTCAGGCTCAGCAATGAAGAATTAAGAAGATCAGACTGTCGAGGAATTTTTTAGGAAAGAGCTCGGTTACGAGAGGCAAAATCCAAGATAGAGGTCGAAATTAAATGAATCGATGAGGAGATGAAGAAGAGACTCGTTGAGAAGGAAATGATAATCAAGGAATTCGAAAATGCCAATAAGGTGAAAACTCGGAACAGTGAAGACAAACAAGCCGAGAGTTCCAGCGACTTGGTGAGCCGGGTACTTCACGAGAATGGCCAGAACACGGCGACGGAAGAGCTTGAAACAAAGAAAGCCAAGCCAGGACCGAGTTCATCAGGAAAACAAGGTAAGGTCGTAACAGGGAGGCACATAAGGTGTTGGAGTTGCGGAGGACCTCACACGAAGAAAGTTTGCCCTTCCAGAAGAAGAAGGCAAACCGCAAAGCAAGACCCGACGACTCAGTCCCTTTCAAACAGAATTGGAAATCTGTCAAGGCGATTGGAGTTGGTAGAAAGAAAAGGTGGACAGAATAGTGTGTGGGCAAGACCGAATACCCGAGCTGGAGATCGGGAGCCACACCGAGAACAAGTGGGAGTTAAGAAACGGGATGAAAAGAGGGGAACCGGACGTGCAGATGGGACGACACGGTACTGACCCGAGATAGAGACAAGATTGAAGAGGTGGAGAGATACGCAGAAGGAATATCTCTGGCAGTTGGAGTTGATGGACGCAGGTGACCCACCAGACTCACCCCCGTCAAAGTTGGCTTAAATGAAACAGGAAGCAGGGCTCACCGTTGGCTGCTCAAGGCAGTGAGCCCATGAGGAGATTGAGCAGGGTGGTCTTTTGGTCAGCAGAAAAGTGGGGTTCCCACGAACCTGAACCGGAGACCGAACTGTAAGTATACTTACACCGGAAGTTGCAGTCTGATGCGACAACTTATTGTGGGTACACTTGTGGAGATGACTCTTACGGACATCCGATGAAGTGTAACCCGGCATGGATGTTGAGCGGATGGACATGCTTTGGGGTCCATACATGGTGACTTGGAGGTCTGAAGCATTAAGGAGCCAGATCGATGTCTAATTTCTGATTTGGTGTAGTATGGGATGCACACTCCCGAGACGTGCACAGGATTACGAAACGGGAGAGCGACTTGGTATGGATGACTGAAGGGGGCACGATGGTATGGAGGTTGTCGAGGACGACAACGGAATAAGGTGGGGGAGGATGTAACGCCCTGAGGACCGGGCGCTCCGCACGACAGCGGGCGGCCTGAACGTCGACGAACGACGTCCCCACCCAAGGTTCCGTTCAAGGCTCGACACGAAGGCAGAAACATCACCGGTGCAACGGAGGGGGCACACGGGCAGCAAGGGCAAACAACGGAGGTCGGGCGCCCGAAAGAATCACAGTTTGGCACGGTGGAACATCGGAGGATGATGGCGGTGGGCGACACGATAGTGCGCCCACCCACCCGAAACGCCAAATGAAAAGACATACCGAGACCGCGGAGGTGGTTCACGGGCAGAAGGGTGGAGGCCTACACGGACACACAAATGGGACCGACAGTTTGGACGACAGGTTAACCAGGCGGAGGTCCACATAGGCGGGGCGACACGGAGTGCGCCCGCCCGAACGATATGGCAACCGGCGAACGACGATTGCGTGCGGAAGGACCGAACAGCGAAGGCATTTGCGACATGGGCAGCACAAGGACCGAACAGTGAAGGCATATGCGATGTGGGCAGCACAAGGATCGAGCGCGCGGGATTAAAGGGAGCTTGGCTTATACCGTGGCGTGGGCGGCCATATGAAACATAGGCCGACCCACCCCGAACGGTTGACAACGCAACTCCCGAATTGACATGGGGGTTGGCTCAAGAGAGTTGGGGCGACAATCACCAATCTACATGTCGGCTCATGGTGTTGGGGCGGCGGAACACACAAACGGGGGTCGGCTTGGAGTAACCGACACCCCTCCATACTTGGCGTGGATTCGTATATATATGGAGAAGCGATCAAGTCATTAAGGCATCAAATCAAGTTCGATACATTCGCTCAAAGCATTCAGTCTTGGGTTGAGCTTCGAAGAGCTCTACACACAACAGCGCATAGTGACGATGTGATAGACGGGGTTCGGAGGTAGCCAAAGGCAGTTTCGGTCAACAAACAGGTCGAACGAACAAGTGGTGCGAACCCACCTGGGCTGTGACGGAAGTCTGAACGAGTCAGGGGTCGAACTGTCGAACGAAGCGCGGGCAGTGCGCAAGAACGGTCGACGACACGACGAGCGCTGCGGTAGTTCGGTACAGGCCGAGAGTTAGTTGAACAGTTGGTTGGGTCGGACGGATTACCCGAAAACGGGACTGTTGTAAACGACCGGCGGGTCGTGCAGGCCGAACGTTCAAGGAACGGTGGTGACGCCGGAAGGCTCCCACCCATTGTACAAATTGTAAAACTGTAACTTTGAAGTATTAACGGTTTTCAGAGGTGCCACCCGGTTTGGGTCGGGCCTCCTCCATATCGTGTGCAGACTTGGTAATTGTTACGGTTGTTATGGTTTATGGTTATACATGTTGAACGAATTATAACTTAACATATATAAAAGAGTTATATGATTGTTAATTATATGAATGGTTTAGCTGTTGATAATTAAAGAGATAACACGGTTTAAAGAGTTAAATTGGTGTTGGAAGTCTTGGTTAGGCGTAGTCCATATATGCCCGAACCCGGCATAAGGCGATGCCGCACCCCCTTATTACGCAAAAAAAATATAGGGGCGTGACACTCTGCCATCCACATACCATAGCATAGCAGCAATCTTCGTCTCCCCACTGCTATTCCACAAAGCATCAACCGAGGTCTTCCCACAACCTATCTCCCCCATATCCTCGATTGTTACATAAACAACACAAAACCGTTCCATAGTTGATTAAAGAAAGAACAGATAAGCGGCCCCCATTCCCCTAGTTGGAGATAAGCTTAAGGATCCCCACCAATCGGGTAATGACAAGGAAAGGAATACCTATCTGTAAGGTAAGGGTATAGATAGGCAAGATTCTTTTCTTTTTGTTTAAATAGGCCGCACCATTTCGCCTAGCAATGTGGTTATCAGAATAGCAAGGAAAATAAATAGGTCGTGCCATTTCGTAATTCTAAAATAAACAAGTAAACATCTAAGAACAGGGCAATCAACAAAAGAATACTAACCTTGTTTCTTAGGCATCTTTCTTTTGCGCGGTTGAATCTGGAAATCCTCTTCTCAGCTTTCCTCATTCTCTGCTCCAAAAGCAAGCATTGGAAAAGCTACTCTAGCTTCTGTATATGAAATAATTCCAAATCATCCGATCAGAAACAAAAGAATATAATTTAAAAAATAATTAAAAATATGTTCAAACCCACCGCTGCATATTCTCGTCCGCCACAACTTTTTCTCTCAATTAACACAAATCCACAGAGACATAACACAAACATTTACACACACGACACATTTCTGGAGCGCTCCGTAAGACAGACAACTTTACATCACATCACAGTGTTTCAGAGAGAAATAAAGAGCTAACAGAGTCCACTCCATGCTTAACCTGTTGAATCATTCAACAGAGAAACAAAATTCGTCAGGTTAATCAAAATTCCCCGTGGAATGAATTAAAGGGACAAACCGATTAAACCAAGGGAACAGAAAATTACCCCAATCGCCTGCTGCCTTTCCTTCACTCTGGTTTTTGGAGGTGTAAAAATTCCTCCTCTGAGCACAACATCCTCTCCATTGACAATTAATATCACTCTTCATTCATCAATTGCCAGTCGCTACTATATAATCACTCAAGCATCCCTGAAAGGACAGCTAGAATTTCGTTTTAAGCTCTTTTTTTTGTTTTTTTACCTTTGTGTCAAGTTGTTAAATCAATCTTTTAATCACCATTGCTTAAACCAATCTTTTAATCACCATTACTTAAACCAATCTTTTAAACTGACCTGAGTTGTCATGTGCTTTCCTGCTTTTACATGAAAAGCATTCGTTCGAGTTTTCATATGTGGCCGAGAACGTGCGCCGGCATTGGTATTGAGCACATAACAATGTTCCTTTTAAACTATGGTTCAGCGTGTTTATGGCATGGAAGAATCATTTATCACCTTTTAAACTATAGGCCAGCTTGTTTAGGGCAGGGAAGAATCATTTATGACTAAATTTCAAAGAATAATGATATTAATATTAATATTAAATCAATCGTAAAATATATCATTATCAATAATAATATATAGATTGTTGATGTCACATTAAAAATTATTAAGAATGGAATTATACGAGATTAAAGAAGTAAATTAAAAAATCAATAAAATTATTTTTATAAGAATTTTGTTGGTAGTTCATATGAAATTAGGGTTTTGCTCGTAGCTATAATTTTATGTGAGGTTTGGGTTTTATTGGATGGAAGATGATTTTTAATAAATGTTGTCATTACTTTGGGATAGTAAGGGTTTATATCGCACTAATCAAATATCAGTTAGAAAGATGATATATTTAATTATAAATATAGGAATTTATACTTCCACTTTTGGGACGCATGGTAGAAATGGCCCTCGAGAAGGCTACCTGGTTATTAACCTCTCATTCCATTACAAAACTAGACAATTGTCTCCTTGGTCTTTCATGCATGGTATGTATTTTATATATAATTTAAAAGTAAGTTTCTTAAAATAATTTTCTAATTTTCTGTAAAAAAAATTAAAAAAATTTATCTTTTAATAGAATACTATAGAGTGTAAGGTTTATAGTGGTGGCAGGCCTTGGAATGAACATTTGTGCTTGTAGGTGACTTGTCAATCTTGCGCTAGAATCGTGTTGACATACAAGCACATGGACGTGAATAGTTGTAAACTTCAACAGAATATTAGAAAATATTTTTTTTTAATATATAGTATTTTTATTTAATGCAATGTTTTGTATTAATCTTTTTATAATAAATATTAATTCATAAACCATTTAATTAGGTATTTATAAATATAAATTTATAACCTATTTACCTAGATATTTGATCAATATGAATTTATAATCTACTCAATTAAATATTTAGTAAGTATAAATTTATAACTATTCAATTTGGTTAATAAATTGAAAAGCATTTGTTCAATTTTGTACATATAGTAAGCATTTTTTAAATGGTTACTAGTAACCTATTTGAATTTAAAAATAATTTGGGGTGAGGCGATGAAAGCTAAGGCGTTGTTGAAACTGCTCAGCTAAAAATTTTGATTATGGAATTTGGGTAGCCTTGGTTCTCCCACTTTCAATCCCATGTTCAAAACTACACAAACTCAGATATTGCAGACAAGGATTCTTTAAACATGATTTTAAAGGCAAGAGAGGGTCACACCTCCTTCTGGAATGCTCTTGCTAGTATGTATTTTCAATGGGAAGGAAAATTTGGTACAAAAGGAGGATCCTCAAGTTACTCTTAAATGCTTATTTTGGGAGATAAGTGTAAAATGAGTCTACAAGGTCCATGTATCCCTAAGGCCCCTCAGACCCTTAGATTTATCACTCCTACAATATGTCTAGAAGAGCACGAGAAATGCATTGCAGATCGTGATTTTATATGTAAGTGTGTAGCAATTTGACCCGTGAAGAAGGAATTGGAGCATTGGATACAACATAACTGATTTTATATGTAAGTGTGTAGCAATTTGACCCGTGAAGAAGGAATTGGAGCGTTGGATACAACATAACTGGAAACCAAAAGGAGTGGTGGATTTGGGACTGGGACCGAAAGGTGTCTTCACACTCATCTTTTCTCACCTTGAAGATAAAGGTAGGATCTTTGAAGGGAGATCATACTTCCTTAATAATGTGGGTCTCTACATTAGGCACTGGGAAGCTTGTTTCAACCCACATAAGGAGAAATTCATAGAAGCACTGATATGGGTAATATTGTACTCTTTACGAGTAGATTTATGGATACCAAAAATTCTAAAAGGTATAGGGAAAGCACTAGGATTTTTTTTCAAGGTATCAAAGGTAAGAAAAAGAGGTAAAAACATATCATATGCTAGGTTAGGTGTGTATATGAAAATATCTCAACCATTATCAGATTATATAGAGTTGGACTATCATTGAGAGATCTGGAAACAACCTCTATATCACGAGTGTGTTTCATTTAGATGTAGAATTTGTCATGGGCATGACCACTTGATAAGAGAGTGTACACTAAGAACAAAGGAACGAGCTTGCGGTGGTCAAATGTAAAATGATGGTTTCAATAAGGTCGCTACACAGAGACAAACTCACAAGAACTGAACCTCTTATAATACAAAGGGGTTGGAGAGGAAGAATTTATTTTCCGCACTGGAGGATATGGAAGAAGACTCTGAGAACATAGAAGCCATCAATATGAATATTATTCCCACAAAATGAACTCTAGACAAAAGGTGTGCTAAAATGTAAGTTCGAAGAGGAGGAAGATATACAAGGTAGTTTTGACTTTTATTCACTGCCAGGTTTTGAGGAAATATCTCCTTTACTAAAGAAAAATTCATCAAACCTCTCAGATGAAGAGAGGGTATTAGCTACACCGGTGAATGATTAGGTGCAATAAGAACTGGGGGACTTGTCCAAAGAGGAAAGAGAGATCTATTCAAATGCTTATCTCAAGTGGAAAAGAAACTGATGAAACTCAATATTGGACGCAATAGATCAGTCATTCCAAGATTTTAAGGACAAGGAGAAAGAAATTACACTGAAGGACCTTATTAAAGAACATAAGAAGAAGACAAATACACTGAAGAAGGAAGCGAGACAAAACACTAGAGTGAACCAGGGTAATATAGATCAAGCAATAACTATGACAGAGAAGACATTTCCTTTTCCCAACTCATCATCACGAGAATTATTTCATGGAACATAAGAGGGATACAAACATCGATATATTAGGGGCTGAATAACAAATGAAAACATAATGATTGTTATATTACATGAAACAAAACTAATAGGGGAGAAAATGAATCAAATAGCAGGCACTTATTGGAAAGGATGTGAGTCCATGTCTCCAAATGCTACGGGTAGTGCAAGAGGCTTAGATGTTTGGTGGAAACCACATGAAGTGGTCTTCCAAGACTGGATGGCTTATGATCGAATTCTTACAGGTAGATTTAGGTATGTCGGAACAAAATATTTTTTTTCTATTTGTGGTTTGCAACCCTCCAGGTACAAGGGACAAGAAGGTTTTTTGGAGGCAACTACAGAAGGTGAAACAAATGATAGGAAATGTCTTATGGTTGGTCAGATGATATTTTAATATCATAAGATCATTAGAGGAGAAAAAATGAGGCATTCATAGGTTAGACCAAGCATCCTCTGATTTTGATTGGATCATAGATATTGCACCTTATACACATTCCAACAAACAATATGATGTTTACCTGGAATATCATCGTAGAGGCACCAACCATATAGCGTGTTGTTTGAATCATTTTTTGTTATCAAAGGAAGTTTTATAGAATGATATATTTATTGAAGCCTCAATTTTGTCTTGCATGGGGTAGCATCACTAACCCATTTGCTGAAATTGATCTGAAAGAAGCCCCACTAAATTAGCCTATCCATTTTGAAAGCTTTTGGCTTCAATCCATTGGTCTTACGCATTTATTAGGCAAATGGTGGAAGGATTTGGATATTAGAGGGACCAACAAAATGAACACATTCTAGCTCAAGCTAAAATATTTGAAGGAAAGGATAAAATTTTGGAATAACCATGCCTTTTGG
>APFE030548726.1:0-16970 GCA_000404065.3 Pinus taeda
TGCATCATGACTTTCGTTTGCATGAGGATTTCATTTGCTGAGTTGCATCAAGGTTTCATATGCCCATCTGTATCAGGGTTTCATGTGTCGAGCTCCAAATTGCAATTTTACTGGCCACTAGCAAGTTCAATCTTGGCAACCATGGATGAGATGCCATCCAAGAAGAAGCGGGCTCCACAAGGCATTCCTGGAGCTACATTCCCATTCTTCGGCCCTGGTAAACTTTAGTGTCCAGTGAAAGGAGCTCAAAGACCACTTCAACGACTTGGAGAAGTGCATGCAGAAGCACTTCGAAGAGCTAAGATGTGTAGCGGACCAGGCCAAGCTGGTTCTACATACCCTGAAGGGCTTTTATCCGGACGGTAAATAGACTACGAGCATTGACGCACAAAGACATGCCTGTGTTTTGCTCTTGGAGTCCCTTCCTTTTGTTTTGTCGCCAGACAGGGTCTCCTCGTAGGCAAAAAAAGAGGCTCAGAAAATTGCTGTTAAATGGAAATTTAGGGTCACTAGAATGATAAGCTTTGGATCCCCGATCACTAATGGAAGGATCCAACATGGAAGCAGATCTGCGAGTGAAGGAAACAGATCCTGAGCCTCTGAAATGGATCTTGAAACTTCCAGTGCTTTTTTGACCATTGATCCCCCAATTTTTTTTTTTAATGAAAAACTCTTAACAGTATAACCGTAGACCCCATTTCTCGTCAAGGTCTGATGTATCCTCCTGTCAAAATATGCTCTCGATGTCTGATCTATCAAGGTATTCTCTACTTACCTCTTCAGGCAATGGCCAAGGATCCATGAGTAGTTTTTTTATTGGCTTGTTTGTTGAGCAATAATTTTGATGTGAATGCGTCAATAATAGGTGCATTTATAGGTGGCTACTTGTGACCTCATATTCTCAATGAATATGTAAAACCTGATCCAGAATTTGAAGTGTTAAAGATTTGAACGACGGATTCTCGGAAAGCCCGCAAGCTTAACCCAATAGAGTTTCAAGGGAAGGTCTCCTTCAAGGAGTTATACGATCTCTGAGGAAGTTTAAAGACAATGGAGTGATCTGTAGCACAAGATCTTCAACAAGCCTTACCTCAACAAATTAGGAATTCCAGCTTTTGATGGCAAAAGAAAAATCCATGCAATGACCTGGATTCACAAGTTAGAGACATATTTTCAATGAAACCAATGAATTAAGAAGACATGACCAATTTTCCAATACTTAAATTGGAGGGATTCAGCTATGATTGAATCAGTGATACAGTCTACCAGAGGACATTTCCATTGGTTATGACACTTCCGAGGAAAAATTTATATGTGCTTTTTTTTATAAAACTGTTGCTGACGACTTCCTTCAATAAAAAAATATAAGACTCTTGATGGGAGCTTTGGTAAAGCAGTGGAGGTGATATTCTCCCACCAGGGTTCATTCCCTCATGTACATGTTAGCCCCTCATGAGCCATCAAGAACAACTTCTGCGTAAATGGTCCCTGGTGCAAATGACCTTTTGCCTCGATGTTGACTTTTGCCTCATTTTTTATTTTAATTTATTTTATTATTTGACAACAATTTTTAATTCAAATAACATCTTCTGACAAAATATGGATCCATGCACTAGTAGAAAATAAGAAATTAATGACTAAGCGACTAAAAAAGTTAGTTACCACAACTTTTCCAAGTGAAATACTACAAAAAATGAACAATATTAGGTGAACTAACTAAAAATGACTAAGTAAAATGACTAATTTAGTTTTGGGTTAAAATATATGACTAGCTAATAAATAATACAACTAAAAATGACTAATGCAAATGACTAATTTAGTCTAGGAACGAAAATATGACTACCTAACAAGTACTACAATAATTATGAATTAGTGGTTTATTTTAATCACTTTAATTTTTTCAACAATCTAAACATAGAAGTGATAGGGGATTTATAAGTTGTTATAGATTGGCTGAAAGGTTATACTTCCTTAAAAACTTGTTTATTATATCAATAGACGATTGGAGTTATGAAGATTATTAGAATATTCAAGGTTATATCTTTTGATCACATTGATAGGAATTCAATTTAAAGGTTGATAAGTTATCCAAAATGGGAGTGGGCTTATAGACGGGTCACATATATTATGAAGAATACCTACAAGGAGAAATGTTGGTTAATTAGTAGATGACACATTTCCTTTAGTTGAAGACTTAACTTTTCATGCATATTTACATTTTTTATTATCAAGGTTATATCCATTGAACTTAAGATACTAGTTTTTAACTTGGATATCAAGTTATTTATGTAGTTTGAATGTATATTATGAATATAACAATACTAGATTTTTATGAAATTGTTTTGAATCCTATTGAGAGTATCTATTCTACCAAAGTTACCTATGCCTTATATACTATTTTTGCACACACCTATACATATAGGCACAAACACAAGAATAAATATATCACTTAAAGACTTAAACCGTAGAAGGAATAATAACACCACTTTTGTTTCATTAACTCAATTAAACATCCAATAACTCCAAAATTACTTAAATTTTTAAATCCCATTTAATATTATTCAAACTTAAAAACTCCTATACATGATTATTGATTCTCAAATGAAAAATCAACTAAGATTTTTCAAGAAGCCTAGGTATCTAATATCTCGAAAAAGGATAAACATCACTAAGCTCTTTCAATGACATAATCTCATCCATGAGATATATATGTTACTCAACTCATGCTTTAAAATTGTGAAATGCCCACTAATATTACTTTAAAACCATATAATCTTATAACAAAATTCCTTTTCCTCATGATGAACCACAATTGAGGGTTCAAAACATTGACCTCAGTCCCATAAAATATTCTTGTGATTAATCTAGAAAAATTATCATTCATCATTATGAATAGTAGAAGCCCAAATTCAGAAAAAATTCTTCTCATTAACAAAATCAAATATAAAAATTTAATTAAAATTAAATTATTTCGAAATTCAACAAAAGCCAAAAACAGTGTTCCACCACCCACAAATCGATTACACAACAATACATCATCTTTGTTTGTGCCAAACACATCAAATTTGTAATGAGAAACAAAACCATTAATTAATGATGCTCGTTGAGAACCACTCCCACCCAGGGATGGAAATTGATGTACATTTTTCCTGTCATAGGGCAATTTTCCCATATTTGACGTCTAGAATTTGTGGATGTATGATTTTCATGACATGCTTGAAATGGTGTAACCCATATTTTTGACGTTTCATTTTTTTTCTCCAAAATGTCATTATGCCCATTTATTTTCCATCTACCAATTCAATTCCATATGAAAGCCTACAGTCGCATATCTTTGTATGCAGTTTCTGTATAACCCATTAAACATTAAATGAAATCCTATGTCCATATTACTGCAAGTCACACTTCGTTTACGTTAATCTTTTTGTTGTTGTCTGATACCTAAGATTCCATGGATTTATGATTTAAGAAAAACACATCACTTCTAATTCCTTTGATGTTTTCATAGTTTCTTATGTTGTTGTGGTCCTATAATGAAGGATAGAGATCATATATTAATCTTGAAATTGAAGGCCTCATTCTTCTTTGGCATATTAGGGTTTCATGCTCGATCCCTCTTCTTATAACTCCCTACAATGAAGGATAGAGATTATATATTAATCTTGAAATTTCAGGCCTCATTCTTCTTTGGCATCTTAGGGTCACATGCTCAATCCCTCTGCTTATCAATCTCTCAAAGAGGGAGATGTCCAATTTGTATTTCGTGCATAATTCATATTCCACAACAAAAGCACACAACTGTAAGTCATCGCCGAGGAGAATGAGATGTTGAGTGAAGGAGTTGATACAAGGAAAAACATGTGCCTCCAAAACTTTGATGGCCCCTTCTATCACCACTATTTCAGCTTGCACTGCCTAGAGGAAATAATTTTGAGCAACCCCAGTGGTCGTCATTCCCACAAATTTTGCTTTTCTTAAATATTTGAGGTTGGGCTTACGATCATATTGAAGTAGCCCATCACATATTTCTTTGTATCTCTCAGATAGATTGTTTAGTTCCTCCCCAACATTTTCATTGGCTTTTTGCAACTAATGATTATGCAATTTGATCCTTGATTTTTGGGGAAACAACCATAAATACTAGGAACTAAGTATGTTGTCTAGAGATATCTCTGTTGAAGAAAATTTATTCAACACTTTCTGCTTCCCTTTAAATTTCTCATCACCTTTATCGACCACTAATTCATCTCTCGTCCCTTCTACCATACCTCTCAAACAAGTTGAACACCTGTGGATTTTCTCTTACACATTGGTACACATTAATTCATTGTCCCTATCACGAAGTCTTCCAGAAAGAACATTCAACCTTGGTGTTGAGCTAATTTATGTGACTAAATTAACGCAAGTATTAATATCAATCCGGGTTTGTGAAACTTAGAGGCAAATCCATTATTTATGAAGATCGAATATAACTATACTTTGAAAGATAAATGACAAAAGAAACTAAGGAAACATATATCAAAAACTCATAATTCAACAAGCTTAAAAGAGGAAATACTGAAAGAGTTCTTAACTCAAGAGACCTGCTCTCACCTCAATTATGACTTTAATGAATTAGAGACTATAATTAAAGACTAAAGATGCATAAATCATACATGAAAAAGAGCTCTTAACTTAAGAGACATTCAGAGTTTTCCATAATAACTTGTTCATCTTAAAATATAAAGCTGAATAGAACAAACTGTTGCATGTAAATAAAGGACTAAATCTAATGCATCATTTCAAAGAGAGAATGCTCAACTTGAGCACTTGCTTGCTAACTCAATTAGATGATGAGGAAACCATTAATAAATGAAATCAATAAACATGATGCTATCTGAAATAAAACTTTGAACAACCAAAACTAACATCAACCAGAATTGCAATGAAATAGAACTAGTCTAAATTGAAAGTGTACTTAGCTTGGTGTGGGGGCCCTCCACCCTTGCCTTGCACACTTATGGAGATGATATCAGAAGCTTAGATCAGTAAACCATCCATGTATTGATCAGAAAAATAAAAGTAACATAAGTCTCCACTTCAAGTCTTCACACCAAAAATATTACAGCATAACAATGTCAAATGTCAAGTATATTGAGCCATCAAAATGTGGCTCCTAAATAATGAGTCTATGAAACCAACTGATCTGAAATCTCTCTAACAAACATAGCTATCCTAATCCACCTATCCAGGTCGAATCCAACTCCCTCATCCCAAAATATATGACTAAAATCAGGGAATCCTAAAACAGCCCTATTTAAATGGGATTTCTGGATGACTAGTCATGATTGACTAGCTCCAAAAAGGCATAAGAAAACTCGTTCTCCTGAAACCAAGCACAGGTAGCTTAATCCTAGTTCCCAAGCCTTCTATTCATGCATCCCATTCGTGCTGAGGTGGCCTGCATCCATATCAGTCATGAAGTGATTACGGGAATTTCTTAAAACTGCCAAAATTGCACAAAAACTCAAACTTTAATAAAAACTTTAGAATTTGATAAATCAAAGTTAAATACCTGTTTAAACATCAAATATTAATTAAAGTGAGATGAATGAGATGAAAATGAGGGATAAATGGATAACTAGATATGTTTATTAAAGCAAAATGAGATCAAATCTGGAGCCCAACATCTCTCCCATGCTTATGTTCAAGCATGTCCCCATGCTTGCTTGCTTCTCTTGGACCTTCTGCCCCCTGAAGTAGATGCTGTGCCTGTATCGGTTTCCCTGTCCACATACTCAAGTTCTGATCCCTGCTTGGCCTTTAAGATTGCTGCTTTGAACTTAGCCTGCCATGTGTTTTTATCCTTCAGCCACTGAAATGCTTGTTTAGAGAGCAACTCATTTCTTCTTTTTAACTTGTTTAATTCTTCCTGTAGTCTATCATTTGTTTTTGTTAACTTTGTATTTTCTTTTCTTTGAGCTTTATTCTCCTGTTTCAATTGCTTCTCAACAATTTTCCTTATTTCAAGCTGATCTGTTAAGTCCTGTATTTTAGCCAAATTCAATTCTTTCTCAAAATCTTGAGTAGTTTTCATCAAAGATTCTCCTGCATCATTGTCAAATATAGAATCTCTCTCAAGGGGTTCCTGTTCTTCTGGTTTCCTAGGAGAATAGGCTTCTACCTCCTTTTCAAAATCAATAGAGTTTCTAGTCCTAGGAACAGAAATAGATGGATCAATCTCATGCATAGCTAACTTCCTTGCTCTGGTTCTAGGATAGAAAGGAGAGTTCATCATACTCCTATCCTCTTGTTCTACTTTGTCTTGCATTTCAACAAAATTTTCAATAAAGTGATGTCTATGCATAAACTCCTGCCAATCTAACCCTGTTTCTTTCACCTGATACTCTACCAAGATTTTAATCAACCCTTGATGATATACCTGTGTGGCCTTTGGCTTATTTTCCTGTTTCACTGTTTCGATCATTTAAACAAGACTCTTATATAAGAAATATGGCAAATTTATTCTACCATCTCCCTTTATGTGCTGCAGCAATCTAACATGGTACAGATGAGCAATACTATATTGTCGGTCACAAGTCAAAAATTTCTGAATGATCATAACTAATTCTCCCCATGGTTCATTGAACCATTCACGAGGTATCCCCTTGGCTCTATCAAAGGTCCCCTTCCTGTTCTTTTCAAGGAAGAAAGTCCAAGCTTTCTCCTTGAAATGCAGACCCTTATGATAGTTTTCTCCTACCATAGGCAAGTTGAGGGCTTTAGACAAGAATTCCTGAGTCACTGGGATACTGAGTTCACCTATCTGAGTTTTATCTTGACTGAAATTATTGATAAACTCTTTAGTTATTTGTTCTGAGTGACCATTAAACTTCTGAAGGAAACCTATCATGCCTGACTGATATAGCTTTTCTATTGTTTCTTTGCCCCATTGCTCTATGTGAAATTTGGGTTCTACCCGGTTCGTCATTATCTCTGTGAACCAATAAATGTAATCCTCAGCTGTTACTAATTTCATATTGACAGGGATAATGATTATTGTTTCTAAATGAAATCGTAAAAGCTATGAGGCTTACCTGCCCTTTCTGATTCAATCTTTAAGTCTCTGCTGTCTTTTCTCTGTATAAACCTGTGTCAAATCCCTGTTTCAAAGCATACCAACCTGAATACCCATGGTCAATACTCTGTCCCCTGTATATTTAAATCATAAATACACAAACAAAACTAAACATGATTACTAAAAGCATAAGAAAAATTTTGCTTTTAGTTTCCTTTAAACATCCTCTGTGTATTTATACTTCAAAAATTTTCCTTGGCCTCAAAACATGCCCTGTATTTCTAATGACTGTATAATAAAAAAAATTCTCCTCTCGGCCTTCCCAAGGTTTGACTAAAAATTGCACTGTCTTTTATCAAAAATTTTGAAACCATGGTTGAATATACAGACAACTCACTCTCGGCCTTCCCAAGGTTTGACTACAAGTTCACAAAAATTTTTTGAAACTCATGACTGAATATACAATTGCACTCTCAGCCTCTCAGAAGTTTGACTATAAGTGCACACAAAAATTTGAAACCCATGACTGAATATATATATACAATTGCACTCTCGGCCTCTTCAAAATCACTGTGTATAAAGATGCATGATCCTAGAGGGCTTTCACATACGCTCGGCCTCTGTTCATCGAATGGCAAACATGCAAAAATTTAAAAAATTAATCAATGCTCTCGGCCTCAAGGCTTGACCATGCAACGTGATCGGACAACAAACAATTGCAATCAAACAAATCAATTTGAGAACGGTTTTGAATAGTTTGACAGGCACAAACATGAGTCATTCAATGAAAATGGACGTGGTTTGACTATGGCAACTACACATTCCCCTGCTTCCTTCTCGGCGTTTCTTCTACTGCACACCCGATCATATTTTCAACAGTCAAATTAAATACATATGGCCGCATATTATATGGTGCAACTCTGGATTACAACCCTCATGGCATTTGATGACAATCGATGGTGCAATGAGAACATATATATAGACTTGGCGGCTTTCAACAAAAAGATATGACTCCAGTTTAACAATGTTTACACTCAGTTGTTTTAATTGCTCTCGGCGCATTATGTGCATACAACCCTCACGCTCCCTATCGTGTAACACATGCAACTATTGAATTGGAGTGCTGGCCGATTCTTTTCCATTGTTTATGCAATCAAAACTGGAGGCATTTAATCCTATGCGCTGTTAACACAAAGAGATATCCCGGATTTGCGTATTACCTGGCTGTCACTGGCCGCGCGGAAGGTAAACAACCATCGAATCCCCTCCGTTTCGGGCTGTCAAACTGCTGTCAACAAGCAAACCCTGTGAGTAATGGCGGATTCTAATTTATCTCTTAGTTCGCCGAGCGAAAATCATGCATAAACTTACCGTTTTGTTTACCAACTTCGGCGTTTTCACGTAGAATCCTTCTTAAAGCTCTCTCTCAGGCTTTCTCCGACCTTCCTTTACTGTTCTGCTCACAACCTCGACCCTTTGAGCTCTCGGCGATGAAGAAATGGGTTTGAGTCGGGCAGGGGAGGCTCTTATGAACGTTTGCTATGGTACTGGTTCTCATTAGATGGTGGTAATGGTGACAGGGCCGTCCTCATTGACTCAGTCTCCCGACTGAGTCATGAGGATGGCCGTATTTTTTCAATTCAATGTATACCTACCGCCGTTCCTTCAACCAATCGGGCTTCGGCCTTCACACACCGTGGCAAGACCAGACCTGTGCCCGTTTATTTGACTCATTGCTCTGTGTATAACCATATTCTTTGCAATGATCGTTGGTTGATATGGCGTTGTTGTCATAATTTTCCACCATTGCATATGGCCTCCTTATATCACCGTGTTGCAACCCTTATACGTTTCCATAATTGCCACGACGCCTTTGATTTGTATACCATAGATACCTTTGATTTGTATTGCGCATTGTTTTATGTTTTGCAATATATATATATGCGCATTTGATTGTGGCATACATATATACCATATTCGTATTCCTATGACCATATATAACTTGCATTGCCCGCGTCCTTTGTATTATATGTTTGCATTGCCCGCGTCCTTTGTGCACTTGTTAGGGTTTATAAATATATTTCCTTCGTTTCTTTTATAACCCTATGTCTTGTAATATATATGCATTTTATATATAACCTTTTTGTCATATGCATATTTCCTTCAAACATTATTAGGTTATGTCTTTTATAATAATCTGAGCGCCTTATAACCATAATGTTTCTTTTCAAATGCTTTAATACTTTAGTGCATAACATATAATATCGCCTTTATAATTTTAAAAATGACCATTGGGGTCATGTTTTAAAATTATAAGCATTCTAATGCTCTTGGTTCATGTGCAGGTACAAGAGTGGTCCCAAATTGATCATTTTGCATTCAATGAAAAATATCTAGGGAAATTTAATATGTATGGAATGGAATATGAAATAGGGGATGTAGGGTATATATGTGGGAAATAATGTTAATGAATATTTGCAGGTATTAACTCGAATTAAATCAAAACTAGAAGTTCCTACAAAATTTGAAATTTAAGTACAAAATGGCGTAAAATATACTCCCTTGCTGTTGTTTGTACAGGTGCTCCTTGATGCTGTTTATACAGGTGGAATGTTGGATCCAAAATTTGTTTGGACAAATGAAAAGTAGCCTTTTATTTCTGCTTCTTGTTTACTATACTCCTTTGCTGTTGTTTTCTTCAGGTCCCTTTGAATGATGTTTGTTTCTTTCAGGTCCCTTTGCAATGTGCCTGGAATGGTTTAATCTGCTGCAACTTGTTTGCTTCAGGTCCCTCTGCAATAGTATTTCTCAGGTCCCTCTGCAATGCTTTTGGTATATTGTCCCAGCTCTGATCTGGTTCTGCTGCAACAAGTTTGCTTCAGGTCCCTCTGCAATATTTCTCAGGTTCAAAGTGGACAACACAATCCTTTAGCTGTAACAGCTAAAGGGTTGCGATAATCCTCTCCCTCGTTGAAGGTTTGACTTGTCCTCAAGTCAATTGTTGAGAGGCCCTGCATTGACATTAAGTAAGAGTAGTAACACAAGAATGGAGAATTCATAGAGTCCAGGTTTCCCTGGTTTTCCTCTATGAATTCATGCTTGCTCAGTGCCAGTTGCCTGGTTTTCACTAGCAAACAATTTATTTTTTATATTTTTTTTTTATGTTTTCATATATTTTTTCTCTTTTTTTTTTATTTTTTCCTTTTTGTTTTTTTAACTATACATATTTTTTATGCTTTTTCAGAACTGGAAGATGGCATAGCCATTATTTCCAGTCCATTTTCTTGGATCAGTTGTTTCATAAATATCTCTTTGCTAATAGGCTGATGATAGACTTTCAGCCTATGACCATTGACAACAAATGAGGTGGGATCTTGGTCTATGGTCTTTATCCTTACAGATCCATTGTCAAAGATTTCCTCAATTTCATATGGCCCCAGCCAATGTGTTGTAAATTTTGCTTTGAAATCCCTGAATTTGGAGTCGAATAATAACGCCCAGTCTCCCTTCTGGAATGTCTTTGTTTTGATGTATCGATCATGCCATTTCATCCTTTGTTGCTGTACTAGTGTTGTCTGTTCAATTGCTTGTTGACGCTTTTCATCCAATTGGTTAAGTTCCATGATTCTCTGTTGTTGTGCCTCGGTGAGATCCATGCCCAACTGTGCTGCTAATCTGTAGGTTTGTACTTGAAACTCAATGGGCAGTAAGGCTTCTTTTCCGTACACCAACTAGTATGGACTAAAACCAGTTGTGTTGCGCCATGTGATCCTATAAGCCCATAATGCATCCTTGAGTTTTTCAGACCAGTCTTTTCGATTAAGCTGCACTGTCTTAGTCATAATATTTTCTAAGACCTTGTTTGTGGATTCTACCTGACCATTTGCTTGCGGATGATACGGAGTAGATTTTCTGTGCTTTATCTTGTATTTTTCTGTCAGATCCCGTACTAACTTTGAGGTAAACTGCGCTCCTTGATCTGTCACTATTTGTCTTGGTACTCCATATCGCACAAAAATTTCTTCAAAGAGGAAAGTAACCACTGTGTCCTCGGTCGCTCTGCTTACTGCTTTGGCCTCGACCCATTTTGTTACATAATCCGTGCATACAAGAATGTATCTTTTTCCATTTGACGTTGGATTAATGGGTCCTACAAAATCAAGTGCCCATTGTTCGAATGGTTCAATGAGGACTTGAGGCCTTAGTGGCATTTCATCTGACAGGATGGGTCTCCCTACTCTTTGGCAACTGTCACACTGTTTGACATATGCCTTGGAGTCTTTGAAGATAGATGGCCAGTAATAGCCCAGTTGCAGCACTTTGTATGCTGTTCGTTTGTCTGCAAAATGGCCACCACAGGGTTCGTCATGACATGCTCTAAGTATATCTAGTATTTCATCTTCACGTACACACTTTTGAATCATTAGATCAGAACCAGTATAAAACAAATCACCATTTACCCAGCTATATCTAGAACTTTCTCTAATTATCTTCTTTCTTTGCTTGCTTGTAAAGTGATTTGGAAATTGTCCAGATGACAAGTAATTTGCAATATCAGCAAACCAAGGGGTTTTTACTGTTATTGCAAATAGATGTTCATCCGGGAAGTTATCTATCACAGGATTTGGGTCTTCTGGTGTTTGGATGCGGGACAGAAAGTCAGCCACCTGGTTTTCCTTACCGGGTCTGTCTTGGATTGTAATGTTAAATTCTTGCAATAACAGGAGCCATCTTGTAATTCGCCCATTAGTGATGGGTTTGTTCATCAAGTATTTTATTGCTGAGTGATCTGTATGAATAAACACTTGATATCCTGTTATGTAATGCCTGAATTTGTTTACTGCGTGTATGACAGCTAACATTTCTTTTTCAGTGACTGTATAGTTTGCTTCTGCAGGTGTCAGATTTTTACTAATAAAGTATATTGCATAGTGAAGCAAATTTTCTTTCTGTCCTAAAGAAGCGCCAATTGCTGTATCGGATGCGTCAGTAGAAATATGAAATGGTAAAGACCAATTTGGTCCACGAAGTATAGGTGCCACTGACAATTTGTCTTTTAGAATTTGAAAAGCATTTTGACAGCTAGTAGTCCATTGAAATTCGATGTCTCGTGCTAGAAGTTTAAACAAAGGTTGTGCTATTTTGCTAAAATTTTCAATAAAGCGTCTGTAATAGCTTGCATATCCCAAGAAAATTCTTACCTCCTTCTGTGTTGTAGGTGGCATTAAGTTATTCAGGACTTCGATTTTAGCTGGATCCACCTTAATTCCTGATGCAGAAATATGGTGGCCCAGCACTATTCCCTCTGTTAACATCATATAGCACTTCTCATTGCTTAATGACAGATTTGTTTCGATACATCTTTGTAAGACTTTTTCAAGGTTTTTAAGGCAATCATCATAGGTATTCCCGTAGACTGTAAAGTCATCCATATAGACTTCTACACATTCATGTACCAGATCAGCGAAAATTGCAAGCACTGCCCTTTGAAAAGTCGCAGGTGCATTGCATAACCCAAATGGCAAAACATTGTATGCATAAGTTCCCCATGGGCATGTGAATGTAGTTTTGTCCTAGTCTTCGGTTGCTATCCTGATCTGATTGTATCCGCTAAACCCGTCTAAGAAAGAAAAATATTTCTTTCCAGCTAGAGAGTCCAGCACTTGGTCAATGAATGGTAGAGGAAAATGATCTTTTAATGTTGCTTTGTTTAGTTCACGATAATATACACATACCCTCCACTTGCCATTTTTCTTTGGAACAATAACTAATGGTGAAACCCATTGACTATCCGAAATGGGATAAATGAATCCGACACTTAACAACTTCTGCAATTCTTCTTTTACTATTTCCTTCATTGTAGGATTCATTCGTCTTTGCGGTTGTCTAACAGGTTTTAGTTTATCATCAGTGTAAATGTGGTGAGTACATGTGTTTGGATGGATGCCTTGCATGTCAATATAATCCCAGGCAAATGCTTTTGAATATTTCTTTAATAATGCAATTACCTCTTGCTCTTGTTGTGATTGCAGTTGGTTTCCTATATTGAGAGTTTTACCAGGATATACCTCAATTGTTTTGATTACAGAATTGGAAATTGTATTTACAGGAAAAATGTTTTCAAAAGAATTTTGCAAAGTTGAAATAGTACAAGTTTCCTGGAAACACTGATTTAAAAGGTTATCAGCAGCTTCATACTGTTCTCGTCTAAGCTGCTCTGAAATATTTGGTTCTGAAATGAAAAGATCCATCAGATCTTCATTCCCTTCCTCTTCTCTAGAATCATAGAATTGATTAATACTTAAAACTGTTTTTGTTTGCTTGTTTTCCTGAGTTTCAAGTACTGATTCTAAAGAAGTGGTTTGTGCAGGTGAATAGAGTGTGATGTGTTTCTTTTCATCTCCATGCGAGATAATCATACTTCCTGATCTGCAGCCGATGAAGGCATCAGCAGTGGCTAACCATGGCCTTCCGAGAATTAGAGGGTGTCCTCCCAGATTTGTTTTTGGTTGCAAAATAAGGAAGTCAACAGGATATTCCCATGAATCCAGAGAGACTATGATGTCTTCAATTATTCCTTCCGGAACAACTTTAGATCTATCTGCTAGTTCTAATACTGTTGAAGTTTTTTGAAGGTTGTTTATTTGTAAAGCTTTCATTGTCTCTAATGTCATTACATTGATAGCTGCCCCTAAGTCTATTAATGTATTAGGTACTGAAAAATTATTGATTGTTATGGTAACCATGGGGATACCAGGATCAATATATTTTTCTACCGAAGTATGTGTAGACATAAGGCTTGCTAACTTTCCAATGACTTGGATTGTAGTGGGATCTTTTCTTTTTCTTCCTGATTTCTTAATGCATAATTCCTTGATTGTTTTAGCATAGATAGGTATTTCTTTAATTGCTTTCAACAAAGGAATTTTTACATATGCATTTTTCAATTCATCTAAAATATCAAATTCAGGAAGGATTATCTCTTTTGATTGTTCCACTAACTTTTCAGGGTAAGGTGGAGTTTGAGTAGCGATTGATTTACCTTTCTGAATTTGTATTTCAGTTTGTGCTTGTTCAGATGATTCTCCCTGTTCAGCTGGTTCTTCTATAATTGGAGGAGAATCCTTTTGAAGTACTTTACCAGACCTTAAATGGACATCATTTAGAGGAAGAATTGAGTAAGTAGGAAAATATGCTGCCTCCTCTACATTATATGCTGATTTGTCCATTTTGTTATTTGGATTGGCCACCGGTTGGGCAGGCAATTGAGTTGGTCTTGGTTGGTTTGATGGTAACTGTAACTGTTGTTGTTGTGGCAGCATTGGTGGTGGATTCTGCTGTGGAAATGGAATAGATGGCGGATATGCAGAATTTTGCTGTTGGAATGGCATAGATGGAGGATATGAAAATGGCTGTTGGTACTGCTGTTGGTAATGTTGTTGGTATTGTTGAGACTGTTGTGGTTGTTGGTTTCCATAACCATATCCCCGCCAACCTTGTGCAGGTTGTTGTTGATATTGCTGTGGAGGCCAAGCTTGCCACGGCATAGGAGGGTTCCAAGGATTATAAGATGGATAAGCATAATTTTGCGGAGGAATTTGCTGTTGATTTGGCTGAGGCATTCTAGGTGGCCATGGTCTCCTGGGTGCAACATAATAGAAACCTTCTGCTCCTTGCATTTCATCTATTGAAGTATTTTGCAGTTCTTTCAATGTTACACATTGTTCTGTGGAGTGATTACCTGTACAAAGACCACACACTTGAATGCTATCTAAAGGACAATCTCTCAAAGGATGTTTCTTCTTACATTTTGAACAAAATATGGCTAAGGCTTTTTCTTCTTCTTCCTTTTTCTTGTTAGCCTTTAGCACATCTACTTGTGTCCCTAATGTACTTAGAACATCTGTTTTGAAATTCTCCAATAGACTCCCTATTTCAGCCCTGGTTATTCCTCCTGCAGCTGACTTTGCTGCTTTAGAACTTGCTTCTCTTCTTCCGGTCTTTGATCTTCCTCTTGAATATTTTTGACATAATTCAACAATTTCATCAAATGGGATATTTGAAATATCCCCCTTACGCATGACATTTAAAATGTCAAGGTATTCATCCCTTATACTCTTGAGGAAGATAGTACGAATAGTTTCTTGATTTAGGGAATGTTGTTTAGACTTTTGAAGATTATATGCAAACCGTTCTAAATATTCTTCTAGATTTTCATCTTCTTGTTGTGTCATTCTAAACACATCTTCCTTTGAATCTCTAGATCTGCAATAAGCCTGGTATTTCTTAAGGAAGACAGTTCGCATATCATCCCATGAAGCTATTGTTTGTTCACCTAATCCCATAAACCATTTTAAAGCTGCTGCTTTTAATGTTGCAGGAAAAAGACGAAGTTTATGGAGATCATCCGTATAACCATATGTTCTACATAAGATATCAAATTCAAACATGAATGAATCCGGATCTTCAGTAGACACTCCATAGAAATTTGGCAACACAGAAGGTGGAATATTTTTCATTTTTACTTCCTCTCCTAGTATTGCACTAGTATCTATGATTGGAAAACCAAAGGTTGTTTCTTGGTCATGTCCATCTTCTTGTCTTTTTCTATCATTTTCTGTTTTCCTATCTTCCTCTCTCTTCCTTCCCCATTCTCTTCTTTGTCTTTCATTTTCAATTCTTTGTTCCTCATCAGTGAGATGGACAGATCCATGTCCTTCTGCCATTGTTTGATTTGTTTCAATTTCAGGTGGAGGTTCAAGTTGTGGAAAGATAGGTGGATCAATAGATGGAAAAGCAGATTGCTTTCCTTTCTCTTTTGGTTTTTCGGAAGTGGAGAATTTTTGCTTTGTTTCCCAAGCAGACAATGTTTGCCTTTCAATCAAAGTTAATCTTTGACCACTTCTTTGTTTTTCAATCAGCTCTTCAATGGGTGGATTACCAGTAACAGGTGTATGTGATGATCCTATTTCTATTCGAGGGGGGAGTTTGATAAATCTACCGAAAGGATCTCTAACTCTAGGCATAAAGAATCATAATTAAGAAAATGAAATGTAACTAATGTTTTTATTGATTTTGAATTTTATCTTTCTATAGATTATGCCGATATTTGCCTCCTCGGCAACGGCGCCAAAATGTTGAGCTAATTTATGTGACTAAATTAACGCAAGTATTAATATCAATCCGGGTTTGTGAAACTTAGAGGCAAATCCATTATTTATGAAGATCGAATATAACTATACTTCGAAAGATAAATGACAAAAGAAACTAAGGAAACCTATATCAAAAACTCATAATTCAACAAGCTTAAAAGAGGAAATACTGAAAGAGTTCTTGACTCAAGAGACCTGCTCTCACCTCAATTACGACTTTAATGAATTAGAGACTATAATTAAAGATTCAAGATGCATAAATCATACATGAAAAAGAGCTCTTAACTTAAGAGACATTCAGAGTTTTCCATAATAACTTATTCATCTTAAAATATAAAGCTGAATAGAACAAACTGTTGCATGTAAATAAAGGACTAAATCTAATGCATCATTTCAAAGAGAGAATGCTCAACTTGAGCACTTGCTTGCCAACTCAATTAGATGATGAGGAAACCATTAATAAATGAAATCAATAAACATGATGCTATCTGAAATAAAACTTTGAACAACCAAAACTAACATCAACCAGAATTGCAATGAAATAGAACTAGTCTAAATTGAAAGTGTACTTAGCTTGGTGTGGGGGCCCTCCACCCTTGCCTTGCACACTTGTGGAGATGATATCAGAAGATTAGATCAGTAAACCATCCATGTATTGATCAGAAAAATAAAAGTAACATAAGTCTCCAACTTCAAGTCTTCACACCAAAAATATTACAGCATAACAATGTCAAATGTCAAGTGTTTTGAGCCATCAAAAT